>CM034696.1:6600000-6906462 GCA_020045945.2 Trichoderma semiorbis
CGGCGATTTTGGCCCCTCCAATGTTCGGTGCTGCCGGCCCAAGCTGAAGAGCTCCCAGCCGTCCGGCCAAGAATAGAGGCACGCCGTCTTTCCACATAAGATCCTCGTTGATGCAAGGGAATCCGCCATGCCCATGGATGGGATACTTTTGTAGCATGGTTTGTAGGTATGGTAGGCACGCAAAATCCGTCTGGATTCCTGTAGCAAAGTATATGTAGTCAAAAAGCGGCACCTCCGCGATAGGCGGCTCTGTCTTGATGGACCAGAAACGGGATCCGTTTATTTCTTTCAGCTCCGCGTCCACCAAGTTTGTATTGGTGTGAAGCTCGATATGGCCGGATGCAATGTATTTCTTTACTTTCTTGTGGTAAGTAGGTGTGAGACTGCCGCCGCCGCGGGCCTCCTTTATAATCTGGAGACGCTCAATATCCGAGTCTGCGGTCCAGAAACGCGCTTGCTCGGCGTTTTTGTATTTGCCCATCCATGAAAGATCGACGTCAAAATGCTTGACGCGCATAGGACCTCGCATGAGATGCCATATTTTGGTAACACCCCTTTTCAGGGCGAGAACGGCGAGCTGGGCGGAAGTGAGGCCGCCACCAATGATGAGAACATTCGTAGAGCGACCGGCGGCGATGCGCGATTTGACAATGGGATCGGGGAATTCTTTGATTTGCATGCTGTGGCATGCTTGAGCAGGCGTACCGCTAGCTGTGAGAGGAGCCGATGGCAGGGGAGGGATTTTAGGGGTATTTGCCGGGCCAACGGCGAGGACAACGGTTTTGGCGTAATAACGTCGAGTTGCGTCTGTCGTGACAGTAAACAGTTTTGCACCGTCTACTGAGATGCCTCTAACTTCGCCGTAGTCGAGATCTTGTAATGTCTCTTTGCGAATGAGCTGCTCTCCAAGATTGTATCGTCCGGCCACATCCATGCAATGGTCGCGAAAGAGGGCTTGAGATGGCGTGTAATAGTCATTTCGCTCTCTAAGGTTGATGGAGATTCTTGCTTCTTGTCTATGATCTTTTGTCAGCATATTATATATAGTAGGGGTTGAGAAACAGAAAAGTAACATACTTGCCACCGCAAACTCGGCCCTTGGCCATCTTCTTGTTCGCGTGTTTGCTTATCTCCTTGCCGACACAGTTGCGGATCTCGACCAGCTCATCCTCTCGCTGATGATGATATGCATGCGCGAGAAGCGCATCTCTATCGAGGGGATCCACGTGCCAGAGCATCGGGCTGCGCAGATGCGAAATGTCGTACATCTTGAAAAGATGATTCCATCGGCCCAGCCACTTGTTATCCGTGGCGTCCAAGACGAGCATCTTGTACTCGGGTCGACAGTGGCAGCTTTGTGATATCTTGCCGCTTTTTACATGTTTGAGGTTGACGTTCTTCCCGTATTTACTAATCCAATGGAATCGGCGGTGTTCTTCGTCTGTGAAGAGGGCGGCCGGAGTGTGTTCGCGGAGCCGAGAGGCTGTGGAGAGGCCACAGGGACCGGCACCAACAATGATGACATCGTATACTTCGTCTTCAACTGCAGCCATGGTTCTTGAGTAGGATTTGTTTAAATCGTCGTGGTTTTCTTCGCCGTAAAAGCGTTGGTTGCTGTTGAGATTTAAACAAGAGATGCAGTGTTGCCATACGACGGACGAAGTCTTGTTCGTCCGTTGCTATTATCCTGTTCATCGTTGAGAACCTTGATGGCAAGTTTCCTTGTCTTTATAGCAACAATCTACGCGTTCATCTCGATTGTTCAATAAGGTTAGACATGATAAGATGTACAGTTGGAGGTTGCGTGGACCTTGATGGACTGTGGGGGAAGCCATCAAGGTTCCATGTTCAGCTTGCAATGAGAAGGCTAGCTATTCCTTAGCTCAACTTCGACACTCAGAATTTATTTTGCGTCACATTTTGAATGACTTAGTTTAGCCAATGCGTTCCTTCAAAATGAATACCAAGTTCATTTTATGGCTGGGACATTGAGTTATCCACAAATAGAATCCTCTTTGGTGAACAAAGTGGCTTCTTTAACAAGACGGGACGAACATTGTTCTTCTATTTGACATGAACGACTTTTGCAGTCCACTAAAAAATGTATTATAACTCTTCCCACCTACATAGACACAGATGCCAATACCGTTGCCCTCCTACATGGCTCATGGGATGACAGCGCTCAAGTCTACCGCGACCAGCTTCCCTGGCTCCATTAAGGTACCATTAATAGGTGAAAAACGGTCGCCCGATGTTGTAACAAAAAGTGTCTTCTTCTGATGCGGCCCTTTTCCAAATTGTGCAGCTATTCCACCGCCAACGGCAAGCGAATCAGCTGCTCCAGCCAATTGCTGCACGCGTCCATCGAGTGAAACTCGAATTACAGTATTCTGAGACGTAGTTGGCAAATACACAGTCCCATCCGGCTGCACATCAAAGTCATCGCACATGAAACCATCAGCGATCCGCTGGATGCTGCCAGTGATTGTACCATTTTCAGTTATTGGAAATCTGCTCAGACTCATTCGAGCTGTATTGGTGAAATAAAGGTAACCGTTATGAATGTGCACTCCATTTATTCCTGCGGGGATGCTGCTGCCCTCCGGAAATGCCATTGAAGGATCTTGAAGGAAAATATCGTAATGGCCTGTGGATATATCGACCTTCCACAGGAGACCCAAGTTAGTATCGGCTACAATGACTGTTTTAGAGTCAAGAGTTGCAATGCCGTTTAAGAAGCTCGCACGATCGATCTTGGCGATAGGGTAGGTCTGAGGTTCCCCGTGCGTGAGGTCTAGACCCCAGATCTGAAAAGAGCCGTCAACGGCCCCTTGGCTGACGACATTTCCAGCGTTGAAGGCGTACACACTGGGAGATGTCTCCGTGATACCGAGTACGCTGAACACATCGCCCTCAATGGTGATAACTCGAGTATGAGTGGGATCTGCAGGGTCGATCCACCATATCTCTAGAACGTCGATTCTAGTGGCGAGGATTGTGCCATCTATACGAGTGATGAGATTCTCGAACTGCGTTCCATTTTGCTGTAGTTGGAAGACAGTTTTAATAGGAGCACCTGACACTGATTGGTTGGTTGGTAATGCTATAGCTGCCACAGCTGTACTGAGTATCGTAACGATGTACTGCAACATATTCGTACTCTGACGTTCCTAGTAGATTTAGGAGCTTATTATTGGACAGCTTGATGATTGTGAAGATATGATGAGGGCTTTGCACTTAAATGAATATAAATATTCTTATGGCATGTTGAATATGAGATTTAGGGCCTTCGAGCAACTTTTGATATATTCACTCATGACGGGAAGACGCCTCAGGATTAACCCTTGCTCTTGTGTAGTTGATATGCTCTCCTTTCCTCAAAGTTACATTCGTCTTGGGGACCGCTCAATACTCCGCATATTCCGCAACTTGATCCCATGTCAACAAACAAGTTATGTCTTGGCGCATGAAGCTTTTACTGCTACAGCTCGAGTTATGTATATACATGATCCGCAGTATTAAATTATGTTTAGAGAGTAGACGAAACATACCGCCCAAAAAGAACGATTTGTAGAGATCCAATTACCACCAATTGATACAACGTAGAGTGGGATATAGACTTGACAGAAACTCAAACATACTCTAATATCTCCAGTGATTGTGGCAATTTTCTTTCTATGCCCTGTCTTCCTGTCAATTCTCGCCATGAATTAGGCCGTGCATACGTATAATCCGTAACTTTGCTGATCTGCACTTGATCTGCAGCCTTCGTACGCCTTCCGAGCCTACCTACGCACTCTATGGAAGGCGGTATTGGAAGACTTTTGGCTCCGCGTCTAAGCAGTCAGAGCAATACTATTTGAATGGTTGGCTTCTCCTATTTCCGGTGTTTGACCTGTGGGGTTCGGTAATGGCGTGGGATACTGCTTGATTCTGCTGAGTAACTGTATCCGCGATGTAACACTTTCAAAATCGCCCCACGCTATATGCCGAGTTGCTTGGCATGCCGGAGTAAGGAGTGATGACGTGGAAGGCCGACTTTGGTTGTGTTCCGCATGCTTAACTCCTTTGCCGGATTTTAAGAGACTTAATTTGTAAATATTCAGAGGTTCGATGTCTGTATGGACAGACGAGCTTGAATTTCGGAATAGCATCATTTTCGATGATAGAAGAAGCCACGGGCGATGCGGAGAAGCCATGCTGTTTCGCTGGTATATAAGATGCCTTGAATATGGCGGTGATTATATCGGATATGAGACAAAATGTCGCCTAAGAAATAACATCTAATCTCTCATTACCAATAAAATGCTTCGAGCTCTGGTCTTTACTATGCTGAGTCTGCCAAGTCTCTGCTTGGCTACAGGTAAGTCAAGCAATGCCCAATTCTCAAACTTGAACAATACTGATTCTAGGTCAAATATAGACAATTCCAGCGCCCTGATTGATCCAATTGCCCGTTATTCGGACATGCGCCTCGGTCTACCGACTGGTGCTGCTGCTGAATTCCCTGTTCTCCAGTCTAGCCTTGATCAACGCCCAGACTGCGGTGAGACGTCTTACAAAGGAACTGGGAGACTTCGTGGCCTCAAGGCTTTGATCACGGGAGGAGACTCTGGTATCGGAAGAGCCATTGTGATTGCATACCTTCGTGAAGGAGCCAACGTTGCTATCAACTACATGGAGGAAGAGGAGTCTGATGCACAAGACCTCGCTGATTTTCTTGCGAAAGAGGGATTGTCTTTTGAACGCATTCCTGGAAACTTGCTGAATGAGACCTTTTGTACCTGGCTTGTCCAAGAGGCCCATCGCCGTCTTGGCGGTCTCGATATTCTGGTCAATCATGCTGGGTGAGGAAGCCTGAGAGCCTCGGTAGACAATAAGACAAACTGAAATGGCTTCACAGAGTCTCTGGTTATACTCAAGGTCTGAATTGGCGTCCTATTGCCAATGAATCAACAGAAGAGTTTGACCAGGTATTTCGCACCAACGTTTATGCGAGCTTTTTCTTGACAAGAGCTGCTGTGCCTCTGCTTCCCCGCGGTGGCAATGTGGTCTTCACTGCCTCTACTGTTGCCATAGAGCCAAATGCTGGAGCGCTTGCCTATGGAGCGAGTAAAGCGGCCATTGTCATGATGGTCCGTAATTTGGCCCAGCAGCTTGCTGAGGATGGAATTCGGGTCAATGGTGTTGCTCCCGGCTTCACCTATACCCCTTTCTTAGCTGCTGGGGGGTTCACTACTGAGTCCGTGAAGGAAATATCTGAGGGAACTTTCTTCAGACGCCCTGCTCAGCCTGCAGAACTTGCACCGCTGTATGTGAGTGTCGTTGATGCATCGTCTTCGTATGTGAGCGGGGAGATTTATGGGAACAGCGGAGCGACACTCGGCTTTTAGATCTGGAGGCACATCAATCCAATATGTGCTCCTTTTGCTTTATTTTGAAGTCGTCCATCTCGTCATGTCTATAGTAGATGACTTATATAACTTGGCACGTCTAGCAACGTATATAGATTTCAAGGTGGATTCTTGTAAAGTGCACTATCAAATAGAATCTCGTGGTTTGCCATATTGCATCTCATATATTCTCTTTCTTATCATCAACATCATCCCGCTTCACACTAACACTCTTGGTAGCGTTCCTGGTGATCCATTTCTGCTCTGATTCTGACTCACAACTCCATCCTGGACGCTTATTCCCCACTTCACCTGCGAGTGGAAATTTTCACATCCACAAATCCATCCCATCCATACCTAGCGATTTACGAGCGTCGCCATCCAGCAAGCGAATCAAAAGCAATTTGGCGCAGTGGAAGCGCGCCGGGCTCATAACCCGGAGGTCGCACGATCGAAACGTGCAATTGCTATTTTGCCTTGTTTTTTTTTTCTTTTTTTCCTTTTTTTGCCTCTCTGGTTTTACCATATCAGAGTGAGCTTGGATAAAGGCTCCAGGTTTTCTTCTTCTCATTAACTCATAAATCATAAATCGTCAAGTCGGCCACTGCAAAACCGTACAGTTGAACTGCGAAAGAACATGCAGTTTACCGCCATTTTTTCCACGTAAAGGAGCAATAGACACCCGTGATGACACATAAAACTCCCAAGAAACAGCACAAATGCAGCCACTCTTGGTTTGTGCTAAAGTGGAAAAAGCTTCCACAAGCAGGACCAAGGAAAAGGCCCAACGCCCACGCTGTACTCAGGCCGCTCAGCATCATGCCGGGAGTCAGCATTTTCAACTCCCAACTTAATTCCACACCGCTGGCTCGAATTCGGCTTCTTAGAGCCTCGGCTCTCTGTGCAGCTGCAGAAATGGCGGTTGTTTGCGTCGTTGTGCCGAGAGAAATGCAGAGGCCAATGAACCCGATATTCACCACAAAGAGGATCTGAGTAGTGGGATCATCTCCGGTGAGAAAGCCTAGAGTGACCATGAAGACACCGCATGCGAGCGATGCTATGGTGCTAAACCATCGAGGGCCGTTTAAGGTGGTATATTTGCCAACCAATGGGCCGCCCACCATGGGCAAAAGCAATGCGAACATGATGCCGCCACTGGTCGACGAAGTCCAGCCGAAATGTCGAAGAACATAAATTGGGATGGTCTGATAAGATTGTCAGTGAAATACTAAAAACAAAATTTGACATGTGCAGTGAGCTTACAGCTTCCAAAGCTGACCTGACGACGCATGCTATGGCGGCGCCGATGACGCTGGAGAGCCAGTTCCATCCCAGAGTCCTCAATGCTGATACATCATCATCGCATTCGGTCGTACCAGAAAGTGCCGATCGATCGTCATCCCCTCCTTGCTCCAAATCTGTCGATGTAATGTTATCTAAAGTTCCGTGAGATACCGCCACCGAGTTGCCCAGTAAAGCATCTGTATCAGAAAGTCCCTTTACTGCGTCCACTAGGCTTTGCTGCTGCGATTCCGGTTCTTTTTCTTTGACTAGGAGTCGAAGAACAATGTCGAACGCAATCACTACCTCTACTACACCAAAGACAGCCCAGTGTCCCAGCTTTTCATATAAGTAGCCCCCAAGTAGAGGTCCGATGAGCTCGCCGATTGTAGCACCCAGCGTCGTGTAACCCATACACACTCCTAAATTAGCCTCGTCCACCTGCGAGACTAGAAAAGCGATGCCAGACACCCATACGAGGGCCTCGGAAGCTCCTTGCAGAGCACGAGCAAAGATGATGAGGTATGGATCTACACTGAGAAAGAAGAGTAGAGTGGCGATAAGCATAATACCGATGCCAGCAAGAAAAGGACGGCTTTTCGAGACGCTCCCATCGGCAATGTATCCAGCAATCCCTAGGCGCAGATCAGTAAATTTGTCTTAACAAGGTTGCTGAGTGAGAATTTGGTCAACATACAGTTGGTGATAAGCAGTGCCATTCCGAAAGACTCGAGAGATAAGGCAGCCCAATTGTCGACTTTTGATCGGCCACTAACGTCAGCAAGACTCGAATTTGGCTTCTGATGAAACGCGGTTGATTCTAACCATCTTCTGGAGGTGTCTTTAGTCGGCCCGTGAAGAGCTCTGGTAAAAACGGTATAACCAGATCATACACCAACCCGTCCTACGAATTGACATCGATTAGCCCTCTATTCATATTTTTGAGACGCATTCATCAGCTCTGTACTTACTGTAAACACTGCAAATGCGACCGCAAAGGTCACCAACCCCTCTGACGAGCGCCATGGCCATGCTCCTCTTTCTGACAGGCGGCCCATCACAGGCACTTTGGGATGGCTCTCCGGATGGCAACGATAGATGAGGGAAGAGCAGAGTAAACGGATAGGATCCCAGAGAAATGTATTCCCAGAAGAAATATGTCATGGAGGCTAAAGGGACCCTGACTGATATTTTTAGACTCCAGAGCTTCACCGCAAGAGGAGACGTAGGATCAAGATCTGTAAGAAGGTTGGGTGGGCGGGACGGCAGATGCTCGAAAGGGAGGGTACAAGATGCCCAAGTCCCTGTCCACAAAATGGCGGGCCATCGTTATTCTCTCTGTATAAAAGAAAGCCTTGATGTCAACACTAATAGCGCCTGTACACTCCGCAATACATGGAATACTTTGTAGACTTGTGTAGAAACAGACCAGCGCGACAGGTCATGCGAAGTGGTGGCGGAATGCGTAGCGAGGCAAGAGACACTAGCAAATTGGAGAGCCTGCCGTACCCCCATGGATATGTCTCACAGTAATAAAAAGAGCAAACACCAACTCACGATGATGGGCGTCTATCTGGTAATCAGCCACCATTACAAGGAGGCGATAACATCCCGCCTCTTCCACACGCCCCAGCGAGGTTCCACTGCCACCTCCATACGGAGAGAAACGGGCTTTGTATGTACAAGTCTTGATTTTGCTCCGAATCCTGTACTACGCGAACACAGCCCTACTGCGAAGGCGTTTACAAGCCTTGATAGCTGACGCAATGATGGCCAATTGTATCAATGGATTCCGGAGCTGAGCTTGAAAAGGTGAGAGACGATAGGTGAGGCCCTTATCGTGAGAAATTCGGTACTGATATTCCGACTGCAAGCAAGGAGGCTTCCCTGTGCATGTTTCTCCACTCCCGAATCGAGGGATGTGAGATGTGTTAGCCTCTCTGGAACAAGAAAGATGCACGCGCGCTCATGATCAAAGATCCCTTAGGGGCTGCCTGCATATGATCCTTGACAAAGAGAGATGGCGTCTAAACACGCGCTCTATTGATGCAGACATGACTGGATAGGTGGTATGCAGACGCAGAGTTGGCGACTCACCGACCTGCAGCTCCGAGCCCGTTTGCTATTTAGAAACAATTCCACACAATGAGTGCATGATTCACTGACTGAGTGGGTGATTGGATAGCGTACATGTCAGTACTCGTAGAGCGGAGAGTGGCGCTAGCTGTCTGCATGTCTCAGCAAACCTCCACCATCACCTTTGCCTTTAATCACGGAGATCATCTTCCTAGCATTGAAATGTAACTCGAGAGGCTTTTGGTCATCTTGCTGCGAGATGGTAACATGATAGTCTCAAAAGATGTTTATCTCTCCTGCAAAAGCAAAGACAACATCCATGTTTGAGATTTCACATTGCATTCAGAATGGATGCCATGCACCTCGCTTCCGTCACAAGGATGTCTGCGTACCTCTACCCTGCTTCCATGCCTTTGGCGTGACATGCTTTATACGCATAAGCCACGGAGGAGATAGATTGATCCATCTGCAAGATATGATTTTTTTGCCCCGAAAAGGACATCATGATCCGTGTCTAATGGCCAGCTTAACTTCCTTATACAGGCCTTAAAGCGCTTCCAGGGATTTAGCTTGCCCCTCTCCACCAACCCCGCGCCTTGATAGTTGGTTTTGTTTTCCGAGTATTAGCTTGGTTGCTACGCTTCCGTACGACTCTAGAGCGGTAGGAGCTGGGGAAATGGCGGTCGTGGGGGCAAAATTCCCTCAAATCACGAGGCGCAGTGGGAAAAGAGGCATCGTGACTTTCGGAGAGCGGGCGAATGAGGGGCCTCCAAGGCCTCACGTTACAGGCGCGTAAGAGGGACTAAGGACTGGAATCTCGACCGGGCGATTAGTATCAACGGCGATCTTGGTCAGTTAGCACGAAGGCGTGCGCGGCCTCAAGCTGATCCGGGATGGATTTGAACGCAAGCTTGGTCTTGCATGACGAATATCACGCTGAACATTGAATGCTATTACATGAAGTGTGATTTGTGCTCTGAAACTGTCTGACCTCCCAAGACACCGCCGAAAAGCAGTACTGTTATCATCGTGACCATGGCATGCTCTGATGTATCGAGTTCACGCTGAGACGAAATATGGTAGAAATACGTATCCCTATAGGCTTGAATTAATAGTACCATCGACCGCCTATTGTGCGATTGTTAGTAACGGAATAGCGAAAATAGTAGAGAACACAATTGGTCGTCTTTGCGACATCTGATTGCTTGGCTGAAGCGGCTGCTTAGATTAAACATGTGTGCCCTGTGTATTGAGTATATCCAGGCCATCAATCATTATCTGGGTAGCAAATGGACTCTTTGAACTCAGAGTACCTAGAGGAGTGGTCAGGATGCGTATATCATTGAATATTGCACGGCCGCCTCGATTTCCATGACAGCAATCTCAGGTCTTAGCACTTTCGATGTCGATCAAGCGCAGGTTTCGTAGGAATCGCCACCTCCATTAGTTAGCGATCTTTGCGATTCGGCTCCTAATTCGCTAATTTAGAGGAGATTGCAGGAGCTGCACCATCTGTTGGCGATCTCCAATCAAGATGCTCAATTTATTTGGAGGTGCAGCGCATGATGTGATGCTGATTCGGTAAAGGCTACATCGATTCCTTAAATCAAGTGGCTCAGCTCTATTCTTTAAGATACAACGATGGCTCCCGGGGCCATATACGAAAACAGAAAACATGATGGATCAAAGTTTGACTCAAAAATAAAGTTCTCGGTGCATGAGAAATGGCGCACAGCAGAATTAAAGTCAAGCCAAGGACCTGACTTATAAGGTTAGGTGATAAATTAACGACTGACAGAAAGACTCAAGCAGTATATATAACTGAGAAAGTCTGGGTACTTGGAGATACAATTACATCATGGCAGAGGCGTAAGATATTTTGAATCCGCATCGGCATCATCATCATCCTTTACAATACGTGTAAATTGGGGCAAATTGACGCTGTTTAGCGAAGAAGAATACCATAGCCATATTTGGAAATGCTGATAAAGTTCTACCGTTTCCTATTCGTCAGGGCAGTAAAAGCGGCCTGGGACCTTAGAAAACGGATTGGAGATGATGGAAGCCACAGGCTTTGACGAAACCTAGATACAGCAGAGGCGTGCGAAATTTGCTCTTCTGTATGATCGTTGTATTTTCTATCATTGGTATCTAAGTATCTAGATACACTGGTCAACGTATGGAGAAGCAGAACATAATATTACAATTAAAAGTGGTGACCTGGTCTTTGGATGAAGATATTGTGGTTGGAAGACGAAACGTCAGAAATCTTGCGATGATAAGCGAATTTCACATGCAAACTCGGCTGTACCTGCGCATTAATGACATTAGGCTATGAATTAAAGTAGTCATTTGACTTGGCTTAATATATATTACGACAGAGTTGAATGCTTGGCTTAGCACTCAAGTGTGACAGAGGGTGATTTTGGACAGGGTTCTCCGCCTTATAAGCGCCGGCAATTGTCTTAGAGAAGAAGCTCTTTTGGTGTCGCAGTAATATAGGTACCAATGTCTGCAAGCCCGGCTTATTAGTCTATTGGTGAGGAGAGAGCTTGGCCTTCTCATTGACTCGGTTTGCAGCCACTCACACGAGGCTTGTGCCTTTTTGGTTTCCACCGAGCACTTTAATCTAAAGTTCCTGCCCAAGGCGCAATATTATTCGCGCGTCTGGAATATGGTTTTTTTTTCGTCGCCCGCAGCGTCATCCTAAAATGTAGACAAGCCGGCGCCTTGCCTTTCCTGTTACCGGGCCCTACCGGCACGGCCCAACCAGGAAGGGCAGAGCCGTCCGTGGGTGATCGGCGACTATTCGGGACAAAGAAGGCTTCTGGAGAAGGCTCTTGGCATAGTATGAGAATATACTCCTTCGGGCAGGTCCATGATATGGGCGGAAGCTTGTTGAGACTTTTGTCTGTCGGCTCATCTTCTAATACGCCAATTCTAGCCTGAATAGTTGATGGGTTCACTGACGTTATACGAGAGGTATCTACGGAGTCGGTAGCATTGGCATTACAAATAAGTATAAGACTGGATATTGGCATTATGTATAAAAGGAGCAATCGTTCGCTCTTGGGCTCGAGAAAAATAGACTTCTGAATATACTTCACCAACGTTGCCATCAAGTAAAAGGCATTATCCTCTCATCATGAAGTTCTCAGTTATTCTGGCCGCTCTTGCCCCGGCCGTTCTGGCTTTGCCGGCTTCTGATGCCGCATTGACCAGGCGTCAGACCAGCCTCTCAACCATCACAGACCAATATCTCTTCAGCCTCACCCTCCCTGATTTCATTTCCCGCCGCAATGCCAAGAACCCAGCCACTCTTGACTGGACCTCTGACGGCTGCACCAGCTCACCCGATAACCCCTTTGGATTCCCCTTTGTCCCTGCCTGCTACCGCCACGACTTTGGCTACCAGAACTACCGCATCCAAAACCGATTTACAGAGAGCGGCAAGCTCAGCATCGATAACAACTTCAAGGCCGAGTAAGTTGACGCAATATACATGCCATTCAAGTTAGAAATGGGTTGCTGATTATGACAAACTATAGTCTATACTTCCAGTGCCAGACATCGAGTGTCCAAAGCGTTTGCAATGCCCTTGCTGATGTTTACTACGCTGCCGTGAGAGCGTTCGGAGGTGGTGATGCTTCTCCTGGAAAGCGTGAACAATCACAAGAGGATTTGGTGAAGGTGTATGAAGAGAAGCTGGAGATTTACAACAACGCCGTGAAGGATGCTCAGGACAAGGGACTGCTGCCCATCTTGGAGTAAGGGGATAAAATGTACTGTATGATTTGATATGATTGATGATACCAAATAAGAAATAAATTTCTTCTACAAGACTGGTGGTTGATGGAACCATTTGATGTTGATACAAGGGGACTGGAGTGTCTGTGTATAAGCAGCTTTCTCTTCAATAGTTAGAGAATGGTTTGCATGCTAATCCGATCAATTGTTGACAGCATATCGACTCGACATACAAGGTTCATTATATATCATTGGACAACAAATTCTCCCATATCAACAAGCTGCAGCTCACGATACGCTCGGAGATTCTTAATGAACAGGCCCCCATGTCTAAGTAATCAAGCTTAATTCTTCCTTGTCTTCTGCGTTTTGCTTTAATATTTTGTACCCCACACCCTTTAATACTACCCCGCATCGCCGCTCTGGCAATAGTCGGATCAGATAATAGAGGCGTCTCGGTTTCCGGCTCGGCGGACGGGAAATACCCAGTGCGGAAAATACCCATCGCTGACAACATCTCCAAGGAGGAGCTGAATTGTTGCATACCAGGCATAATTCCTAGGGCGTTGAATGGCACTTATAGTGGGCCACCGCTTGGAAGATCCCGATGAGAAGCGCCCCTCTAGGCCAGCCAGTCTTACTATATAAACCTGCACATGGAATGCGAGAGAAGCGGCCATACTTGTTATATGTTAATGAGAATATTGCTTCAATAAGGTATCCTGAGTTATTCTATCTTTTTAGGCATGTCAGCTCCAGCTCCAAATCCCGTCGTGGCGCCTGACCATGTCCACGCGCTGCTCAATCGGCTTCACGAGGAGTCCCTCACCCAAGAAGCAGCTCTCCCGTCTACGTATTTGAGAAAACCCGAAGGATTTGACGACTTGATGAGAGATAAATTCATTGCTCTAGATCAGGACAAGTGTCAATTTGTCTATCAGCTTGCCAGAGCTATCGGAGCTCGCAACATTGCCGAGATCGGTACCAGCTTCGGCGTGAGTACCATCTATCTTGCATTGGCAGTGGGAAGCAATCTAGACCGCTTCGGCGGCGAGGGTAAGGTTATTGCCACAGAAAAAGAACACACCAAAGCAGAGAGGGCTCGTCAGCACTGGAAGGAAGCCGGTGACGATCTGGTGACGCGTCATATCGATTTGAGAGAAGGAGATCTTCTCCAGACATTAAAGAATAATGTTCCGCAGCTTGATCTAGTCCTTATTGATAGTGAGTTGGGATCTCAACTGGCCAAAGCTATCACATCTAACCGCTGTCTAGTCTGGGCTCCTGTCGCCCTACCTGCGCTGAAGCTGCTAGAGCCGAAGCTCAGGTCTGGAGCTGTTGTCATCATCGACAATTCAATTAGTTCTGCCACTAGATACAAGGAGCTATTAGGCCACTTGAGGTCTCCGACAAACGGATATACAAATCTGACGCTCCCCTACTCCAAAGGTTTGGAGTTGTGCGTCAAGATCTAATAGGAAAGAGCGCCAGGAAAAAATTAATCTTAATATGATCACAACTCTACTCACTTGAGAATCTAGTCGGTATGAACTTTGTTGAATCCTTGTCCTGTGAGTCGAAAAAGCCCAGGGGCTAGGAGTTTCTGGTCGCTTCATCAATCTCGATGTTCCCAAGGGTCGTCAAGGAAAACTCCCGACTCATTTCCATAAGTTCCGCCAAGCATTCAGGACTTTGACACCACCATGGGAGCGTAGGCTCGGTATTGTCAAGTACTTGATTTGCCACTAACTTTGACCTCGACTTTCTCTCTATAACTTCACGTGGAAATGCGGAATTGATTGTGTCCGAGATCACTGGTGTTATCGTCATGGAATTTGAGGCTGACTGCGAAGCTTCATCTGGTAAAGGAGCGCCCAACTCCTGCTGGCTAGGCGCCGATGCCAATCCATGGCCAATTTTAAACAACATCAGCCATTGATCGTTGTCTGCGGGGGTTTGATTCAGCGGATCATCATCACCGTATAAAATAAGCCGAGCCTGGCGGCGAAGGATATCGCAATTGATGGTATCGCCATTTGCGCGCGCCGAAACAACAAAATCGCCAAGACGGGCTGTAAGTACTTCAAACACATTCGGAGGATTCTGCTTCTCTGGTGATGACAGTGTTTTCTTCAAAACACCCTTTGAGGCACTAAAGGGCTCCAAGTCTAAGGACTCAGCACCTATAAGGTAAGGAGGCATTGCGCTCTGGACTAGCATCGCGACCGAAGGCTCGAGCCCTCGGTCTCCTTTCCAATATTTCATGGATTTTCCTCTTCTAAAATGATCCACTAGATGGTCGTTGCGGTCGGACCAGAGAGAAAATGTTTCTCCGCAAAAACCGCATCGGGATTTTACCTCAGAGATTTTGGACTTCCAGGAATGCATCGACGGTATCATTTTGTCAATACCGTGTGCAAGGCGCAAGTGTTGGAGCAGGTGGTCTTTTCTATGGAATGTTCTGAGCGCCTGAGGTTTCATGATGCAGTCGGAAATATGATGAGACTCGAGATGAGCGTCGGTGGTGTCAGGTGAGTCACACAGAGAACATTTTGGAGTCGCAGCTCCAAGATCCCATCTCTTGGGTCCAGCGGGCAGACAACTCCATCGCTCAAGAGCTAGATGGAGTGTCGCTTCGTGCCTCGTCCAGTCATATCTTGATTTGAAAGTGTCTGTACAGAATGTACACTGATATATTCGCGGATTTCTCTCTTCTGCCGATCTGTCTGTCGCTTTATGGCGCCAACGTGTACGTGAATTGCGACTTCCGTGATCGGAGTCGTGAGAGTAAGAAGAAGGCCCTTCGTCTTGAGAGTCAATCCCAACTAAGGCGCGTTGATCTATAAGCTGGGGGATGGCACCCGATGAAGAAGAGCGGTGCAGACGATTAATTGCCTCGACGTTGTTTGGTTGCTCTTGTGTCGCATCGAAAGACCCAGGCAGCGATATAGATACAGGATTGACGCTGATGTCAGATAATTCGCTTGACTGCCGTTCAGCATCTCTTCGCCTCGTGTTAACGAACCATTGCGATACTTGGCGGACACTCAAGCCGGTTTGACGACTGAGCTCTTCCTTCTCTGCTGCGCTTGGGTACGGCCAAGTAGAATTGGAAGTGTACCATTGCTTTAGTAATTGTGTAGAGCTCCATGAATGTCTGGTAGTTGGTCGAGTTGAATTGTTCTCTGGTGCATTTTCCATGTTCAAAACTTGTCCAAAATGGGTTTGCCGTTTTGTGCAACTTTTAATGCTCCAGCTCTTTCTTTCTTTTCGCGGCGCAGGTATTCCTGGAGCTGCGAGACAATATCACATAATATAAATTATCGCAGAACCTTTTTTTGTCTTGTAATTGTGTCTTGTAGAAGAATAGAAATGAGTTGTGAGCACTAAATCGTTAATTATTAGTGGGAAGAAAGATGATGGTTGGATGAGAGATGGCCGCAACTAAACGAGGAGTTATCAGTAGGCCGACAATCTCCGGGTTTACATCCACTAGATGACGTCTAGAACCCTTTTCGCGCGCAGTATGCTCGTAATCTCGTATCCTTCTGCATAATAACCCAAATGGAGTATGTTTAGCTACATCATATCGTATTAAGTTCCATCAAATCGGGAAAATGCATTGAGATGCACTTCTTACAACGCCAGGGTATAGATGCTCAAGTGCGTCGTAATGATTACCATTTCCCCATTGCCGCGTAATCACGTTGGAAGGATACGAGTCTGAGCTTTGCTTGGCAGACAATCTAGAATTTCTTATCAACTGTCATGTAGATACATGTTCTCGCTGTTATGACTCGTCATTTCTCGTTATACCGACTAGAATTGATGAGAGAGACATGTTTTGGGTGCCTAGTCGACGAACCAAAGCTGATCGCTTGGCGTCTCCTCAACCATGACATCGTGAGAGAATACCTTGGGAATAAAAGCCCACATATACTCCTCCATATCAAAGCCTATGGTGTCTTCAACCGTTTTTCTTACCTCTGGCCTGGATTTCCATGCCTCCGCCACGACCTCTTTCATCTTGTCCTTGACCTTGGCCATGCAGCTCTTCCACTCTTCGCTTTCACGAGTCTCGATCGCTTGTAGATTAGACGTTTCTTGATCCATTGCTACAACCCCGGCCATTTCCCTGAAAGCCATCATCATTCGTATTTCGTCATCGCCGAGAGCCGACATGATCACGGCTCTTGTTCGATGAATTCTTAGACCAGCCCGAAGTTCTGCAGATGTAATGGAGGCGTGTTCAAAATCTTCCCCAACCTCTTCGATCTGACCCATGCATGTCATTACTGTCCCATCAACCATCGATTTTTCGTCATAAATCAACACGCATTTCCCGGTATCTATCTCTCTACAGAGAGGATAGTTTTGCTCTCTGTCAAAAGCCGATAGCTCCTCGGCTGTCCAGGACGCAATTTTCTTGCTGCGGTACCAATCCATTATTCGATACCATTTCCCGCTTCTTGTATCCTGAAGAATGATTTGGTCTTCCGTGGCGTTAATGGCCCCAGGCCAGGGATGCAAAGGGAGTCCGGCTATCAGAGGGCGAGGAAGAAGACGACATCCTGGTAGAGCGACTTTTAGGCCTAAAGGGGTCGGGATGCCCTCATCTCCAACCAAACGCAACACGCGCTCGTCCACTCCCAAGACAGGGTCCTTAACGGCCGAGCCCAATAGACTTCGGGGAGCCCAGCGCCACCCGGGTATGCTTAACAGTTCGTCTGCATAGAATATGACTCGACTGGGAAGGCCGCCCTGCGACTTGTATATTAATTCCCAGACGCGAGCCATTCGGGTTTCGGCATCCGGAGCTGCAGCAATGTATTTTGTGTCGAGATTCATCAAAGTAGAGATGCAGAGCGGTTCATCAGATGCTACAGAGACCGTCCGGAACTGCAGTGCTCGTTGGAGGGTAATGAGCGGCGACTGGTTGGTGGTTGGGCCCTCTCTTCCACTGAAAAAGCCCTGAAGTTCATTGTACTACATCACATAGCTGTTAGATTGAGTGTTCTCATGGTGAATAAGCTATGATAGAGTAGTAGACTTACTGCACCCACGATATCTTGCCAGATTCTCATGTAACGCGGGTCGCTATTGGCCGCGGTCCAGAGTTTGACGAGTAACGCATAGGCATTCACAGCTTTATCGGCAAATTGCACGTATAGGCTTTTTGTCAGTGCCCCCTCTATTCAAACCTATTAGTGACTAGTACAAAGCGAAATCCATTCGAGTAACCCATTGAGATATACCTTGGAGAGTCCATAGCCGTCTCATCCAGGGAGAAGCTCCGTATACGCGCAACATCAACTCGGCCGGATGGGTGTCTTGTGGATCGAATCCGGTCAAAGAAGCGTCAAGAACAAGAACATGAGCTGCATTTAGGTACACACTGGCAATTCTCTCGAGAGCAATCAGTTTACCTCCAAGCTCAACAGGGCAGCAAAGTGTGTCAATCCACATTCGGTATTGGGTCCTGTATTCTGAATCTCCAGTCTCTGCTTCGGTCTGCATCGAAGCTATCAATTGAGCTACATGTTTTATCTGGCACCTCGGCAGAGAGTTGGCCTTTGGGTTTCCCAAGCCATTGGCCCAAACCTATTGTTCTTAGTGAGTCGTCGTACGTACGTGGGTTTCGGAGAGCACTCACATGAGAAAGGGCGACATATGGGACGCCCGGCTCGTACGGCTCCACAACCAGCTCGAAATCATCTACTCCATCTCCGATCTGGTCAAAGCGTATGATGGGATAAGTATCCGTACTACGGAGAATTAACGACGTCGCTCTCCCGTCAATGCCAATAAGGTCACAGCTACAGCCATCAAACAGATGTGAGGGCTTATAGGTCTCTATATCCATCTGGAAAGCCGTGCATAGATGACGAGTACAGTTCGAATGATCTTGGTTAGCATTCGGCCTCTGCAACTGTGCTATATGGTGCATCGTATTCAGTCCATTAAACTGAGATCGTAGCTTCTCAATCTCGCTTGGGCACCATCCTTGTTGGAGCATTTGTTTGTCCATGGTGCCTCCAGACCGCATGTAATTTTGATGCCAGCTAAATCCTACAATAGGAACGTCTACCTTGGGGTTTGACAGCGTAATAGCTTGAAATAACCCTGTGGAAAAGTATTCTCCTAAAGCGCATATCGAGTATCGCACTGTTTCATCCAAATCTGAGATAGAGAGAGTCATCAAACTGGCAAATTGAAGGCAGTCACGCATGTATGTGAATCTCTCGCGCTTGTCGGGCACAAGTTGAGTTCTCTCAGCAATGATTTGAGAGGATTCCAGCACTGACTTGGCACTGATATACCTATTACCGTCTTCTTCAGCAGCAGATACGCAGACCTCGTACAATTTCCGAATCTCCTCGGTAGCGAGTGTATCTTCAACCATGCGATGGCCGGGGCTGGTCTCATTCAAGCCAAGCATCTCGGCAAACAACCCAAACCAAAGCCATGTCTGCAGAAATGGCTGGATATCTTCCTTTGGCGTGGGGTGAATGACCTCCAGATATGGCTCATTTGAACCATCTGTGCCCAGATGGTGTCTAAGGCGTGGAGGCACTACTCGGGCCATGCCCTTCCGCACCGCGTAAGTTAGGAACGGGCCGCCATCCCAATCTTCCGTACACACGAACGGTGTCTTTCGGGGTGGAGCAGCCGGGGAGTTTGGTTCGCACAGTAAATCCATCGGAGATGTTATTTCGTATTTGAGAGAGATAAAGCTGCAGATAAGTTTAAACCCAAGGCACAACAGGACGGACGGCTGAGCGGAGTCGGACCAATAAGAGTGCAAGAGCGTTGAGCTGAGACTTTCGGTTGCTGTAAATGATACGACTGACCTAACGCAACTTCACCCTGGAAAGCGCCAATTAGATATGGTCCTTGTTAGCGTTTAAGTATCACGATCCTGACAGCAGACACGGGGAGGCTGTGTAATTGTTTTATTTCTCATGTAAAACAGCTATATCTATCTTCACCCGTCTTCTCTAACATATATTTTTAGAATTCGCCTTCTACCATGGACAACTCTCAGGTCCCAGTAGTTTCGCCGTCTTTGATGTCGGAATCTGACAATCCATATTGCAGAGCCAAGGAAACTGGAGCCCAGGCGGAAATACGGAAATATTGAAGCATTTCATCTTGTCTTACCTCCAGGCCCCGCCCATTGGGAGGTCGGTCCAATACTTCGTATTTAAACGGAATACGCATGAATACGAAGTACTCTTTTCCTCGAAACAATTTTGCCTCCTACACAAGAGTCGCTCCAATTGCTCCGAAGGATTCCTCCGAGGGGTTTTCTTCCTTATCTAAGCGGATCATAATGTCGGGTATGCACCGGCTCTTTTGTGATTAATGCGGATGGCCCCTTGACTAGGAATCCCCTAAGCAAGCCGAGGACAGTCAATAGGTATCATGAAAGCGGATTGAATGGATGCGTTTTATCGCCACCAATTTCATTTCTCACATCAATTCAATTCTTCTTTCATATTCTCTTTTTAACATCAGCACAATGACGAATATTGACAAGGCTTGTGAGGAATGTCGCATTCGAAAAATCCGCTGCGAGGGCGGAAACCCTTGTTGTCGATGTTCGAAGCGTAACTTACAATGTGTATATCGCTTCAAAATCCGAAATCGCTTGAAGAAGCCCCGGACAAGTCCCGCAGCATTGTCAAAAAAAACAACCGGGAAACATCTTTGGGTCGACAGGTCAGCCTCAGCCATGAGTCTGAGACCGAGAGCAACCAGGGGTTTCACGTCCATAGCATAGCAGCGCTCCCGATGCCCTCATACAACTTTCAATTACACTATGGACCGTCATCCAATTTTTCAATCATGCATTTGGTATCTAGCCAAATATCCGGAGTTCCGCAACCACTTGGGCGAAGTGAAGAAGTGGCGCAAGTTGGCCCTGGGCTCGATCTATTCGAGTACCAATTCTTATTTTTTGGCGACTTGGCCGACTCCAATAAAGCTGTACCCATTACAGGGGTTCATTTCACCACTCTCCCATCGCAGGAACTGTCCAATCGGCTTCTTGAGCGGTATCTTTCAACATATTGGCATCTGTTGCCAATTGTTACCAAAGAAATCTTTCGACAGCGTCTCGCACAAATATACGCTACGCCCGGAGTATGCGCATTTGACTCATTAGATGGTATGGTAGTTCTTGCTGCGATGGCTGTTGGTGCATCCCTGATAGGAGAAGAGAAAGTCGCACAAATGTTATTCCAAGAGGTTAGAAACAGCGCGAAACGCGCTAACGAATATGTGAATATTCAATCCATTCATTTGGAGCTCATGCTTGCACAGTTCCGAATGGAAAGATCAAAACCTCATTCTGGGTTTATGCATGTTGGAAATGCGGCTAGAAAAGCCATTGCGGCCGGCCTTCACAGAGGCGTTAATATCCGGGGCAAGCCTGAAGATGCTTCACAGCGCCGACTTGCGTTTTGGTGTACGTATGTTTGGGAAGTGTGAGTGCCTCTTAAAGTCTTCTTATCTTGATGAAATAGCTGATTTGATTTGTGTGCCAAGATGGGTTTGCTTTATTCTTGGGCGCCAGACGTCTATGTCGGAGCTCGGCTTGGATATACCCGTTCCCACAGATGACAAGATAATGGCGGCATTGGTGAAGCTAATGAAGATTGTATCGCACTGTGCTGATCGCATTTACAATCAGACTTACGAGTCTCTAGTGCATATGTGGGATGTGGTGAATGAGATTCGTGGCGAGCTTCGTGAATTTGCCAATGAGCAGCGGAAGGAAATTGGGCTTGAACTTGACAGGGTGTCTTGCACTGGAGAGTTGGGATTCTGCTTGACTATAATATCTGCAAGTAAGTACAAAGCAAGCGCCATTATAGGTAAATAATGTTAACAACATCCGTTTAATCCTAGTGTATCATCATACTCATCTACTACTATTTCGGCCTTTCCTTATACTGAAGGCAAAGCTGGATCTCATACCGCCCACAATAAGAACTCCATCGTTGAATAAGCTTGATAGGCTCGCTTGGCTGAATGGGGCATGTGAGAACTGCTTAGACACCGCTCAGAAATGCATACGGTTAATTACCAAGTCTTGCGAATTAGATGAGATCTGCAGAGTATGTTCAAATTTCCCATCCGCGCAGATGCGAATGCAGCTGACATTCAAGACAGAGAACGGTATACATGGCTTTCTTTCTCGAAGGAGCGTGCTTTGTTCTCGGCTTTGACATGCTCAGCAATAAGTCACGGCGCACAATCCATCTTCCGTATATGCAAAACGCCGTTGATTGCCTTTCAATTATGATTCCGAAACAAGACAAAGCCCTCCCCCAAGTTCCGATTCTCGCGAAAGGGATACAGCACATAATCGATTCATCCATGACTTTAGACGCCCAAAGCATCGAAGGAGGCTCACAAGTGGAATCCTTGTGCAACAGCAGCCCATCCATGGTAACTTCTGCTAATACAGAGGTCAACCTAGAAGATTCTGGGCCTCCGCCCTTTCTTTCTCAACAACACACAAATGACATTGCCGACTTAACAACATACGACGTATTAAACAGTCGCGTATCCTCTACTCTTACCGATACTGAATACGGCTGGCAAAATATGAGTGTCGAAATGCTGTGGCCGGAATTTCCGCACCAACTACTTCTCAACATGCAGCACACCGGAAGAGCTACACTAAATCCTGACCATAGCTTTGACAAACCGATATAGCATCAACATTGTTTAATTGGCAACAAACTCAATACCCGAATTAACCCGCTGGACATAGTTAAGGCGCTGCTTAAGATTTTGCAATATGCCATTTGACTTTGCCAACGTGAGTCCATAGCCGCTTAGTTCCCGCTTTTTCTTGATGAAAACGGTTGTGCAAATCCATATTACAATATGATTCCATGGGAGGAATTTGCCACCTGTATTGCACCCCTGTTGTGGCCATAAAAACATCTCCATGTCGAATTCGGCCATTTAAACATATCGATATCACAGTATTCCATGCAATTTAGGGTCGCTACCTGTACTTAATCCATATTAAGGTTTTGTGGAACACAAACAGCCACATAGAATATGATGCGAATCTCTGCACCCAAAGTGTCATGATCGACTGATTTATCTCTATAGCCTCTGGGCCGGTTCAATCGCTAACAAGGAGGTCGGTTGTGAAACTAACTTTAATCAGCTCACTAGATAGTTGACCTCGGTTTGTGGCTTAACTTGGTAGCAGCTGATATAAACTTCAGCCATCGCGTGAGATATAACATACGAGAGAGAGTAAATGTTCTGCCATTTACGTGACCAGATGTATCTGACACTTGATACATGGAATGTGCTAAGCATTAAATAAAGCATACGTCATCTTGGAATTGATTGCAGCGTAAAAAGGAACGACTTATCATTAGATCCTAGCATACAAACAAGAACAACCATTGTTATCAACAGCTAAAATGCCCGGGTCACGTATTGCAATTGTTGGAGTCGGTCAAGTTGGTGCTGCTGCCGCTTACGCACTTATCCGCAGCTCGATAGCTGCCGAGTTGCTCTTCGTTGATATCAACGTGAATCTGAGAGATGGCCAGGTTCGTGATCTCTCAGATGTAGCGTATAGCTGCAACAGTCGGACAAGAGTACGAGCAGCGAACTACCATGAGGCGGGCCAGTGTGATATTGTAGTCATTACTGCAGGGTCAAGGCACAATCTAGGTAAGATCGGATGACGGAAAGCATTTACTTGAGGTTTTTGCTTCTCATACTTACACATATTCTCAGGCGAAACTAGTCTCGACCAAGTATATCGAAATATCTCGATTGTCAAGACGGCTGTTGACGCAATGACGCCTTTCAAATCAGATACTATCCTATTAGTAGTGTCTAGCCCCGTTGATCTACTTACTTCCCTTGCCTTGAAGCTCTCCCAGCTTCCGCCGTCCCAAGTCTTGGGCTCTGGCACATATCTGGATTCTGTGCGTCTTCGAGGAATGTTGGCGGATAAGATTGAAGTCAGTGATTGTAAGCTATATTCGAAACCGAGACATGTTAACGATATCATTAGGTTGCGGCGAAGTCAATTGACCTATTCGTACTGGGGGTGCAAGGGGAATCTCAAGTGACGGCGTGGTCCGCCGCAACAGTTGGCGGTGTACCCATCGACAAATGTCTCTCAGCGGGCATTCCCATCAATCGCGCCGAACTTTCCAGCGAGTGTAAGAATCGATCGCAAAGTATAGTGCGAGCCAAAGGAGCAACACCTTTCGGCATTGGTTCCATCGTGTCCAGCATTTGCTCTGCCATTGTCTTTGACAAGCGGACCGTTCATCCCATTAGCCACTTCCAGCCATCATTTGGATGCTGTTTCAGCTTACCCGTGGTGCTCGGCGTAAAAGGAATTGAACGCACAGTGAAGGTGCCACTGGATAAGGACGAGGATGTTCAGATAGCCGACTCAACAATTGCACTCAAGATGATGATTGACCAAGTGAGTAAGAACTGGTGAGTACAACGAATTTGGAAAGAAATAAGAGAGGAAGGGGGAGAAAACTCTTAGGGGACAACACGGTCTCGTACACCAAACTTCGTCCAGCTAATACACTATGGATGTGTATGTAATGCAACATTGGGATCTGAAAACAAATAATAGTAATGCTTTATGTTGTCGGTTCTACATCCACTGCTTGTGTGCCTCGGTGATCTCTTACTCTAAACTGTGTGGTAATGCTACAGCCAGCACTATCCCTAATATTCGAAATCATGGTATTTTGACACTCATGGCAATGACACAACGTTTGATCATAATGCACAGTGTACTGTCCAAACAAGCGAGATTTGATCTCGGCTATTCGTGGATGTCGCAGGTGGAACGTTGTGTCGTCAAGCCAAATTAGCTGCTCCGTATGGTGTGTGAACACTGCTTGAGTTTGTCCCTAAACTCTAAAGTGGTATGATGGCACTTAAATTATTACATACGAGGCCATCATTCGTTGTGGTGTCATAAAAATGCCTCTGAGAACATTTGAACTTAGTATGCTCCAGAATAAGGGAGTGACACGGCATTAAAGAAGGATGCGGCATTGAGTCTTTTTGGCGTTCCTTTATGAGGGGTGGAAAATGTCCCTAACTTAATTCTCAATTTCTCCTATATATAAGGGAATTAGCTATACTGTCAGTATTCCTTTATCTCACTTTAGTTCGGCTATAAGTGATCGTTCAATGCAAGGTCATTGATATCGCATAGCAGAGATTGACCTGCATCATAAAAGAACCTTTCTTGATCGACCAAGACATTGACTTAAGCAACGTCAAAAGGAAAAGATGAACGGCCACCCAATTTCGGGACCTATGGTCCTCAATTTCGAGCACTTAAAGCGCAATGATGTCAATTTAGTTGGCGGGAAGAATTCTTCTCTTGGGGAAATGATTGGTGCGCTGAGTGCCAAAGGAATCCCTGTCCCCCCTGGCTTTGCCACAACTTCCAACATGTATTGGCACTACGTTGATGCCAATGGAATACGAAGCAAATTGGCCTCACTGGTAAAGGAATGGGAAGCGGGGAGGCTGAGTCTTGCAGAAGCAGGCCAAATGACCCGTAACTTGTTCCTTCATGGGACGTGGCCGACCGATGCGGCAACGGCGATTCTGGCTGCATATAAAGACCTTGCAGACAAGAAAGGCGAAAAGAGCCTCAGTGTGGCCGTAAGATCCAGTGCTACTGCGGAGGATCTGCCCGACGCAAGCTTTGCTGGCCAGCAAGAGACTTATTTGAACATCTCTGGAGATGAGGCTCTCTTGGATGCCTGTCGCCGTTGCTATGCTTCGCTGTTTACGGACAGGGCCATGAGCTACCGCCGGATCAAGGGCTTTGAGCAAATGGGTGTCGCGCTGTCCATTGGTATACAGTGCATGGTTCGCTCTGATATCGGTGGCTCTGGAGTCATGTTCTCAATTGACACCGAGAGCGGTTTCGACAAGATCGTCCTCATCAACGCGGCATGGGGCTTGGGAGAGAACATCGTACAGGGAACCGTCAACCCTGACGAGTATCAAGTTTTCAAGCCGCTACTATCCAGTCCCAATCTGAGCCCCATTTTGGAGAAGAAGCGAGGTGACAAGGGTATCAAATTGGTCTACGGTGATCAACATACGCCAACACGCAATGTACCTACGTCGAAAGCAGAGCGACACGCTTTCGTGCTCAGTGATGACGAGATTTTACAGCTAGGACGGTGGGCATGTACCATTGAACAACATTATGGATGCCCTATGGATATGGAATGGGCTAAAGATGGCATTACGAGTAAACTGTTTATTGTGCAAGCCCGACCGGAAACCGTACATTCGCACCATGATGCAGGCGTCTTTAAAACATACAAAGTTAACAACAAAGGACGTGTGCTAGTCACTGGGCTTTCAGTTGGCGAAGCAGCTCTGTCGGGAAGAGTCTGCCTGATTTCATCGCCAGCAGATATTGACCAATTTGTGGATAACTCTATCCTCGTCACAAGAGCAACAGATCCCGACTGGGTGCCTGTAATGAAACGGGCAGCAGCCATCATAACAGATCACGGAGGCCGCACCTCGCATGCTGCCATTGTAAGCCGCGAACTCGGACTCCCAGCTGTTGTTGGCACAGGCAATTCGACTTATCTCCTGCACAGCGGCCAAGATGTCACCGTATCTTGCGCGGAAGGAGACTGTGGTTTCGTTTATGAGGGCATCTCGGATGTAGTGAGTGAGACAGTTAGCGTGTCTGGACTTCCCGAGGTCAAGACGAAAATCATGCTCAATCTTGCCAATCCAGCAGCTGCTTACCGCTGGTGGCGGCTCCCAGCGGATGGTATTGGCCTTGCTCGCATGGAGTTTGTCGTTAGCAACGCCATCCAGGTGCATCCGATGGCTCTCGTCCATTTCGATTCACTCAAAGACGCAGACGCCAAGAAACGCATCGCTGAACTCACGGCGGGATACAAGCACAAGCCTGACTATTTTGTGGACAAGCTATCGCGCGGCTTTGCGGCTCTTTGTGCTGCCGTTTATCCAAAGCCTGCCATCATTCGATTGAGTGACTTTAAGACGAATGAGTATGCTGGTCTCATTGGCGGTGCCGAGTTTGAACCAGATGAGGAAAACCCCATGCTTGGCTTTCGCGGTGCATCACGATACTATTCGCCGCGTTACCAAGAGGGTTTTGCGCTTGAGTGTCGGGCCATCAAGCGTCTGCGTGAGGAGATTGGACTCTCTAACGCGATAGTCATGATTCCCTTCTGTCGCACAGTTAAAGAGGCACGAAAGGTCCTGGATGTCATGGCTCGCCACGGGCTCAGACGTGGAGAGAATAGTCTGCAGGTATATGTCATGTGTGAAATCCCGTCGAATGTGATTTTGGCGGCGGATTTCACCGAGTACTTTGATGGTTTTTCCATCGGCTCCAACGACCTGACACAATTGACGCTTGGGGTTGACCGCGACTCTGGTGAGTTGGGTGACTTGTTTGATGAACAGGATGAGGCAGTCAAGTGGATGATTTCGCGAGTCATTTCCATAGCGCGCGAGAGAGGCTGTAAGATTGGCATCTGTGGACAGGCTCCAAGCGATCATCCGGAGTTTGCCAGATTTCTCGTTGACGCAGGCATTAATTCCATCTCTGTCAGCCCAGACAGCTTTTTAGCCGCGAAGAAGCAAGTTGTGGCCGCTGAAAAAGCATTGGGGAAGTCGCATGGCTAATTTTGTGAAATTTGGTCTATATTTGTAGTTGACTTTGGCGAAAATCAGGCTCAAGTCTTTGAACAGGGATTCGTTTGAGAATTATGATGTACATTATTGTCTATGAAGGCTCTTTGATCAATATGAGAAAGGTTTGTACGTGGACTACATTTTACAGAAAAAATGTACAAAAAAAATGTATCTGGCTACACAGTCGGTCTTGGATGGTGCTTTTACGTCTGCTAAATGCTGCATATGATGCGTTTATTGTAGCTTTGACACGGGAGCAAGACAATCAATAATTATTAACACTCAGTTTTAATATATGAAGATGAATATCTAAACTTTCAGTATCGAAAGGTTACATATGGAAATGAATTTGGAGCGATAACTCTAGGAAGAGCCAGCCAGAGCTATGTTCCGAAGAGTTCCAAGATAACCCACATTAAGAAGAGTTACTCTATCGTCAAGTACCGACAGATCAACTGAGCGTGGATGAGTGGAATCTTCCGAGAAGAATTTGTGCACTCGTTTGGCAACCCACGCAGGATTCTCATCCGCTAATGATTTTCCAAGGTCAGCCAAAGAACAGCAGGCATTATTGATGGGAGGAAATTTCATGACTTACCAATCCAGTGTCCTGCCTTCGGAATAGCATCCGTCTCGAGATGGCTCGTCACAGTACCCCAGAGTTGCTTGGCAAACGGCCCCAGGCTAGCCTCTCCTCCCATTGACAAGGTTGCCATTTGTAGTGGTTTCTTTCCGAGAGTGCCTTGGAAAAATCTGGCCGTTTCGGCAACGGCCCCAATCCCGAATGGACCGAGCATGGCTCTTAGGAATCCCGGTTTCGAAATTGAACTCGTGTATCGATTGACAATATCTTCGGAGAAGCTCGTAGCGCCAGAGTAGCTCCCGTGATAGAAATACCATTCAAGCATTTGTCTCTCTTTGCCGGAGATGAAGAATTCAGCGGCATCTGTGATTGAGAAGAAGGCGAGCTGCCAATTGGCGTATAAATCCCAGTACGATCCAGGGTTTCGCGCAGTTTCAAACCCAAAACCAGGGAGAAGGTATTCCGTCACAACGAGCCTCCGAACAAGATCAGGATATTTCACAGCCAAGGCAGTCGCGATGCCGGCTCCCATATCATGGGATAGCACGTATGCTGAGGTTATGTTCAGAAAATCCAGGACGCCTTTAAGATCTTCTGCCGATGCCATGACGGTGTAGTTCCCATCTGGTGGCAACGAAGAGTCGCCGGCGCCACGGTTATCCACGGCGATGACGGTGTAATTCTCCGCAAGTAGAGGTCCAATAGTGCGCCATGTGAGGCTGAATTGAGGGTTACCATGCACCAGCAGTACAGGTGGCCCACTTCCAGCGTAACGAAAGTGAATACTCACGTCTTCGAGAGCAATGCGCTGGTGGGCCCAATCATCGAAGTTTGTGAGAGCGCTTGCATAGCCAGTCCATTGAAGGCCCAGGAGGAAAGGGATAAGAAATGATAGATACATCTGAGAACGATTGTTTCGTGGTGCCGAGTTTGACAGACGGGTTTTCAAGCTTACTGACAAGGCTACCACTGCAATGAAAGCTCACTCTCTGTTGTGCGTGTTATGAAGAAGGGAAAAGCTGACTGTAAATAAGAGCAGGCAGAGAAGTGGCCTTGGCAAAGGAGTGGTCACACAGATCCACCTGATAACTCAATATTTACATCCATATGTCTACGCATCATCCATCATCGTGTCGTACAAACTAGACAACGGATGAGAATCACAAAGAACGTGACAAATAGCCGTCCGTGTTCTAATTCCGAACATATCACTGAGGGCGCAGGTACGCATAGTGCAGGCGTATGTGGGATGCTTGTGCTCATCTAAGCCTGCTTATAAATTTTGTACACAACTCTCCTGAATCAGCTACAATGACCTATTCTTGGATCAAGGAGGAGTTTCTTGATTGCATCAGATAGATGATTAATTGTGTGAAAGTCAAGGCAGCTATGTAGTAGGCAATCACTTCTCTGTAGTACGTAGGCCCAAATAAAGTGCTGAGTCTTTTGCTCAGGATGGATAGTTTTGGCAGTTGCCATTCTTGGACAATCTCCTCATGAGATGAAAACAGAGCATCCATTCCCACTTACTTTACACCAATCAAATACAAGAAGGCAAATCGGTAGTTGATATGTTCTTACAGGTGAGGTATAAACCATGTTTAGTTCCTAGCTGTCAAACCCTTGCAGTTGCTACTTTTAGAATAGTCTACGAAATCCGGAGTACCGAGGGGCGATTTCCACCACCTTCAAGACGCTTCTTCATAACCCAAGAAAACTTGTTGGCAGTATCATGCAGTTAATTACTCAATAGATAATGGAAAATTCGTTGAGGGGATTTCAAATCAATCGTCCAAATGTTTCTACCGCACGGAATGATTCCTTTGAAATGAACCGCCACTTCCCATTATGGCCGCTTTCCAGGACACGTATAAAGCCACGAATCTCAGCTACGATCGTAACGAGTTTCAAACAGTTAAATTTTACACCTGATACAACTACACACGAGTTTCATTGATAAAATATCTTCAACCACTTGATTCAAGATGGCCGCCAAAGCACCCCTCGACGTCATCATTGGAGCTGGCAACGTATTTCCTTCTCGCCGCAAGCATATACAAAGGATCTTACTCTGACAGTTGGCATCTAGATTGGGGACAGGAACATCGACAAAACCGTGCGGTACGACACGCCAGAAGAAGTAAATGGATACTTGAACGCTTTCTACGATCGCGGCTACAAGCATATTGATACCGCTCGCGCGTACTCGACCGGTGCACCAGGAACATCCGAGCCCAGACTCGCTGCTGTTGAGGCTGGCAAGAGGTTCACCATCGACTCTAAAGCGCTATCCCGAGAGCCAGGGAGCCATACAAAGGAGAAAATCGCCAATGAGGTAGAGGCGTCTCTCAAAGCTCTAAAGGTTGACCAAATCAACATCTATTACCTGCACCAGCCTGACCGAGAGACTCCTTTTGAGGAGACATGTGAAGCCATGGACAAGGCATATAGGGAAGGAAAGTTTAGAAAGTTTGGGCTTTCTAACTTCTCAGCCAACGAGGTTGAACAAATTCTCGAGATTTGTGAACGTCGCGGATTTGTAAAGCCGAGTGTCTATGAGGGACAGTACAACCCTATTGTCCGAGGCGGAGAGAAGACATTGTTCCCTCTTCTGCGCAAGAACAACATTGCATTCTATGCCTGGAGGTAGGTGATTCAATTCCATCATTCCATCCAAGTTTAGCAGTTATCGTGAAAGAATGGGGGAGACGAGTGCTGTTGGAATGAGCTAACCATTTAATAGCCCTGCCGGGGGAGGCTTCTTCGCTGGAAACCACAAGAATGGCAAATCAGGCGGCCGTTTCGACACATCGGTGAGCTCCCCGCATCAAATTTCTTCACCGGTTGTGAGTTGATAGGTAATGTCTAACATTAATATGCAGACCTTTCTCGGAGGCGTCTACGCGCAACTGTATCTTAAGCCTTCAATCGAGGTTGCAACGGATAATGCTTTGGCAATTGCCGCCAAGCATGGAATTAGCGGCCATGCTGTTGCCTTGAGATGGACTGTGAACCACAGTGTTCTTGACAGGAAGCATGGTGATGCCATCATCATTGGCGCATCCAATCTCGACCAGCTCAACTCCAACCTCGACGTCATTGAGCAAGGACCTCTGCCTGATGACGTTGTCGAAGCTATCAATGCTATCCATACCGCCCTTGGCACCGATGAGGTCCCTTATCACTTTTAGAAGAGAAAAACGCACCATGGCTGGGCGAATTGACTCATTGGTAATCCGGACTTTTTGTCTTCATGATGCCTTAAATCTCGGCTTGATTATTACGTGAGGAACAGCCCGGTAAAAGGCCGGCCAAATATCGGCAGGTGTCGGAAGTCCATTTCGGGAAACTGCAAGTCTTGGCACGCTCGTTATAGCCTAGTGTCAAATTTCATAGTGAGGCTCTAAGTCAGTGGCCTTTGCGGGCAATTGAGATTTGGATTTATCATCATGTCGTTCCATACGGAATTAAAATTCTCACAAAACATCAAGTATTTCGGCCGGTGTTTTGCTCTCATCTCTTTGTAGTCGCTCAATTAGTGATATAGTTCCAACGTGCCTGAATCTCCCATTGTTATCGGTATCATCCAGCAGCATCTCGGCACTCCACCATGAGTCAACCAACACGAGGAAAGGTGCATTTTGTCTATCTTACAGACCCATCAAAGGCGGCCATTTCATCACACAAAGCGGCTAAATCGCATGCCGCGCGCCACGGACATGCAAGGATACGGAGGCAGCGAATGAATGAATACCATGAGGAGAAGAAGAAGCAAGATGGAAGCAGTCAAGCGCCCCGGAAAGCCGCGGCAGAGTCCTCGGCTGGCGGCAGCCGCTCAGCCTTGGCAACAAATCCACGTTCCAGCTCTAATCAGAATCAGAATGAAGCCAGTCGTGAAATAGTTCTTCATCTTCCTCCCACTTCTCAATCCCCTAGTTTGGAAACATCGCCACTATGTTCAATACCCAAGAACATTCACGCCGTCTATGGCGCCGATATTGATCCTACGCAACAATTTCTCCTCTATCACTGTGAGTTGCTGATCCGCTATTGTGCTATTTTTGACGATCATTAAGCAGCTTGGCTTATATAATGATAGATGTCAGCTTTGTAATCCCGTTTGGGAAACGGCATTGCAAGAAATACACAGACTCTAATGTGTGGAAACGGTTCATGCTCACCGAGCTGCTTCCAGCTGCGCTGGCGAACCCCGGATTACTGAGCGCAATTTTACTTTCTGCTTGTCGAAGCCTTTTCGAAGAAGCCAAGCACAATCGTTACGTCCAGCTAGCTACATACTATAAGCTAGCTTGTCTGCGATCGATGAGTGAACTGCTCGCAGCCCAAGATCCGCCGGTGGGTGACCCGGCAATAGCCCAAGTCTCCTTGCTGGCAGCAGATGAGGTAAGATACGAGCCTATATACTCCAACAGGCTGATGCTAAATCTTTGAGCAGCTCAATATCGGTGATAAAGATACCTCGAAGCAGCACATGGACGCTGCCAATAGAATGGTCGTTATGAAAGGAGGCAGCGCAACGCTTGGTATGAATGGCTTCCTCAAGGCTATAGTGGATACATTGACTTGCGCATTATCACGGCGAGATCCAATGTGTAAGTCTCTTCTTCCCTGGATATCCCGATCTCTATTCTATGTTAACATTAAAGTAGCTTGCGACATGACGTGAAGTTCAGGAGCAAAATATATGCCCATAATTATGTGACCAATAGCTTGTAAGGTCGTACAAATTCTGGCAGCAACTATGTCAGAATGAATGACCAACAAGCAATTCTCATAGTCAAGTAGATTGGGGCCGCGATTGTGCGTCCTCGGCCACACGATACTGTATATAAAGAGGCAAAGTGAGTCCAAGCAGAGCAGCTACAAGAACATTAAATAGTCTAATAACCATTATTCTTCAACCTAAATGTCACCTGGCGTATTTCCTTAGAAATGTTTTGTTAGAACAAAATTTTTTACGGAATGGTGGCGATAGAGCTCTATACGATGATGGCCAACGCCGGGATTGGCAGCCGAGACGACCGACAATCCGCTAAAAGTGATGCGTAGATTATCTAAAGTAGAAATTACAGGGCTACTCGAGTCTTTTTTTAGCTGCATTTCTTCTTGTCAGCTCTTGTTGCGGCCACTTCATCCGACCCCAGACATCAATGGATCTTTTACTAATAATGGCACGCCCTCTTGGAGCTGCCTATAAAGGCAACGAGGAGATGTTTAATCTGTTGAGCGCAGCCTTGTGATTTGACCACGGAAAAATTCAATGCCGCATTTGTATTCTCAGGGGCCTTATTCGGCGTTTATAGAGTATTGATCACGATGGCCTTGATTTAAGCTATGTGGAGGTGTCGGCTCGGCAGTACCAGATAAATTGAATGCACACTATCGCATGTAACGTTGGAGCTTCGCTTTTGCCGGGTATCTCATCCTACCCGGGAAGCATCCGCCGGATTTTTGGAAAGTAAATAATATTTGTGCTATGCCATCTACAATTGAGCGATTCGGATTGTTGAAATCACAAGCTGTATCTATTCCAGTTTGTCGGCATGGTCCTGTTGAGTTGCGGGCAATTAACTGAACCGAAGGAGCAATAAAAGCAGTCATGAAGCTTAAATGTCTAGGAGTATTTTGGATAGAGAAAGATCCCTGTTGCCCCCGTTCTATCCGCAGCGGCCGCGCTGCTGCACAAATCTTGGGCCCGATGGGCTGACCTGTATTCCTTTGCGGCCGTCGAGGGCCGGTGGGTGTTCTTGATATGGCCTAGATGCTATAAGTTCCATTGTTAATGGTCCTGTTGTGTACTGTATCGGGATGATACAAAGCGCCGTTGCTATCTGGAGTTCCTCGAAGACTATTGACGTGGAGCCGTATTCGGGTAACAAGAACAGAAAGCATGATTCCTCATCGACACTAGCAGCATATAGGAGAATCGATATATCCCAATTGGGCAGGAGCAGGGTAAAGCAGAGCTGGAAACATCGCCGAGAAACAAGATACAGGTCACCATGTCCAAGAGTGCCAAACAATCTATGCATCTGGATGAATTGAGCAATTGCTCCCGGGCGAGAAGTGACGAGACTGGTCTTATCGAATCATGTACATCTGCGACTCACAACAAACCTTTTTTTTTTTTTTTTTTTTTTTTTTTTTTTTTTTTGCATGAATACACATGGAGTTCAGCATGACTGATCTCAGCTGCTCGGAGCATCTCACATTGGCGAGTTCAGCGGCTTCGACAAATTAACTCCCGCGGGTAGGAAAGAAAGCTCCGAAGAGCTTGAGACCGTTCCACAAGAAAGCATGAACAGGCCACCCTCGATATTGTAGTCTATGCCGGACATTTTCCAAGATATTTATTCCGTAATGTCAAAGAACTTGCTCGTCGGTCAATTCAATTCCGTGTACTACTCAGCCACACCGAAGCGCTGCTGACAGCTTGGCAGCTAAGCTTTGCTACTGGACCTACCTCAACTGGCCCTTTATTCTTCTATTTCCTTACCCCCGAGTGTAATTTGTAAAACGAAAGGGAATTGTCACTCAATAATTGAAGTTGACCTTCTCGAAACGTGCCAGTTCAGATATCGCTACCTGCCTTATTGGGGCTAAGCATCTCACCCTGCCAAGTGCGATTTGGCCGCAGAATATACCGAGCTATTGCGCTAAGGCTCCACGTGTGATCCTGTACCTTGAAGTTAATATAGTTTATTGTTATGCCTAACTTGACAGTACTCCACCAACTAAAGTTGCGCAGGATAGACTGTGGCGACTGCTTGCTTGCAGTCAGTTGATCGTGCGGCTCGTCGGATAACAAGGAGCCCCTGGTAGCTGAATAGCTTACTGCTTAATCTGTATATGGTATGTAGTTTGCAAATCCGGGTCTCTCCGGAGAGCTAGATTTCTCTGGACACTGCATCGGCTTAAGCATGAAAGCTACAATGCTTCATCTAGGTTGCGGTCTGCACCCAATGCACCCCAGAAAAAGGAGGACGTACAATATGTAGACTACTACCCACTGTACCCTGTCACAGTAACGTAGTGGGACTAAATCAGGAACATATTCAATGCGAACAACGCTGAATGGAACTAGAGTGCACACTAGCGATGATATCTGCCGCCTCTCGGAGTTGTTAGTGGGGGATATCCAACTCATTCTAACGATATTCGCAATAGTTTAGCCCGTTGAAATAGATGAATGCTCCAGCCATTACAAAATCGTAGTAGCATAAGAGTCCTTGGCGTTCGCAGGCATCGCCGAGTTCATGCAAGCTTAACGTATGGGGTTATATGAGAATACCTAAACGGATAGGTCTGATGATATTAGCGGTGGTACCGATACCCCATTACCCTTGCAGTACATTTATCTTAGCAGTAGCAATAGGTACATGATAGTGTGAGAAGATGGAACGTAAGATAAGCCCTGCAATAAGCTCACGATGCCATGGAGTCGAGTCTTGCTGTAAGAGGAAGCTAGAATGGAATCAACAGGTGGTCTAGAAGGTTGAAAGGACGTTCATGAATAATATATAACGAACAAGAATCCCGCTTCCTATCTCATAGATATCACTCTCAACAAGGTCACATCCATCGCCATCAAATACGACAAGCTAGTGAATATCTTTCTTCCAACCAAACCAAATTCAAGATGGTCAACAAGGTTAGTTGCAAGTTTTTGGCAATGTCTAACGTATCTAACACTTTTTTCAAGCTTCTTGTCGCTTCTCTCTTGGTCGGGGCCTCTCTGGCTTCCCCATATCCTCCGTCCGCCATTGACGGCCCTACCGCCCCGGTCCCCGACACTGTGGACTTTTCGATTCCCAAGAAGGCTGATGCTAGCCACTTTAAGCCTTCAAAGTCTAGCAGTTCTCCTGTTTCCAGGACTGCTGATGCACCTGTTGTCGCCCATGCCAAGCTTGAGGCGCGAGTGACTGGCGAGAGAGTCAACAACGCCGTCGCCCGCTTCGACAACTCCAACATCCAGGACGGAGTCGGCGCCGGCAGTGACACCTACACTATGTACTGGGGAGATGGAAGCACTGGTGCTGGCTGGCCCGCTCAGAGCCGCTGGGTGTCGTTCCAGACCATGTTTGACAACTACAAGAACCAGATGTTCGCCTCATGCCAAAACCTACCAACCCCCCAAGCCAACGACAGCGGCCCCGAGGTTGGAGCTATCTGGGATGGTATTCAGCAAGCCGCAGCTGCTACCGGGGTCGACCATAGGTTTATCCTTGCCATCATTATGCAGGAGTCTCATGGTTGCGTCCGAGTCCACACCACCGCGAACGGTGTCCGCAACCCCGGCCTCATGCAGGACCATAATGGCGCGGCGACCTGCAATGAAAACGGCTGGGTTCAGAATCCGTGCCCTTCTGCAACTATTTATCAAATGATTCTTGAGGGAACTGCTGGAACTACCAGCGGAGACGGTCTGGCGAACTGCATCAACCAGTCCGGCCGAAGCGACGTCTCGGCCTTCTACCGTGCGGCCCGCATTTACAACTCAGGCTCAATTTCGAGCACTGGCCAGCTTCAGAACGGTATTGCAACTCACTGTTATGCCAGTGATATTGCTAACCGTCTGACTGGTTGGGTGAATGCTCGCAATGGATGCAACTGTGACGGCAACCCCGGTAGCTGCGGCATCACCACCAACTAAGGGAAAACAGAATGCGCTTGTTGTATTTAGCGTAAAAAAATATGTATTTCGACGTACTTTCTTATCCCGTATATACATAAATATTGGGATTTGTACATAGCCTTGCTTTAGTTGTATATAATCGACATCAAGTTTCTTGACACAAGACACTCTGTTCACCGGCATGTCCTGAGGCATTTTGGTCTCGTTGTAATTGATATTACACAGCCTTGCAATATATTAGACACCTGTATACGAATGGTGAACTCTGCGGGGATCATAACAACGATTGCAGGCGCCATGACACCTCCCATCGCAACTGTCTTCACCCAAAGTAGACTTACACATGTGATGGATTTGAGCACTAGACCTTCAATTTTACTTGACGCCTGTTGAAATTTGTTAAGGATAGGTCTGTATCGCCGTTCAGATAAAGTGTTCCGTATACGTTTGTCTTGATCTATACCATATAATAGTGGACATCTAACAGAAATCATCTGACAAGGCACATTCGCCCCTCACTTTCCATGATGCAGAGTATATTTCACTACATGCACTTAAAATACACTAATTGTTCATACTTACTGACATATTATTTTGGAAAAGGCGCTTGAGGTGCATCGCTAACACTGTGGGCGTGGATACAGGCCGGGACATTTTCGCCTCATCCGCCATTGGAGGCAATGTCGTCACTGGTAGGTCGCACTCCTGGTATCGCCAAAAGGGGCCAGGAAGCTCAACCCTCCAGTAATTATAGAAAATAACCGGGCAAATGGCAGACGTATACACACCGATATGGCTCCGACTCGCGGAGATTCCGGGGACCATCAATGCAGACGAAGTCACAGCCCCTCGTGCTTGTGCGGACAATGTCAATAGTGCTGATCTTAACTATTAGGGCGACATTTTCTAGAAACATTGACAGAAAGATATGTGTAACTAAGAAATCTACACGTGGACGATGGAGAGATGGAAGGATGGGTCCGTGGAAAGACAGAGAGGCACAGAGGCGAAGGAAAATAGACAGCTAAGCTACCGTTTACACGTAAGCAGACGCATCAACAGAAACTACAACTGTGTCCATATAAACAGGACAAACATCCAGCAAGATAGAACACCAGGCAGCAATTCGACTCCTTCCCGTACTCGCAGGAGCAGGAAAGGTGGCGGCAGCAATAAGAAGGAAACTGCTCTGATAGACGTAATATGGCTACATGGCCCGGTCGCAGAAGACCGAGGATCATTCCAACCAAACACCGATAACGGTGGTTTTGAAGGGTCAGTGTGGCCTGCCAACGAATTAGCCGGCAAGCAGAGAGTCGGCAGAGCTGTCGCCTAGGCCGTGCTAGATGGTTAGTGGCAGCAGTGTGTCGTCTGCATCGTCTGTTGTATGGTGAGAGAACAACGAAATTCCAGCCAAACGTGCGGCTGGCCAGTGAAGCATCGTCCTCCGTATCCCTTGCCAAGTGACAAAGCTTCCAGCCAAAAGCACGGTAGACTGTCAGAGCTGTCGTTGGGGGGAAGTGGCAGTGCGCATAGGGAGAGGAAGACTGATATCTGTATAAGCTTTCTCGGAGACGTACGAACACAGATGTGAGAGGAAATGTGAATACGAGAGTTTGGAGGGTAGTTGAAATTGAAAGGCTGGAACAGATGGGATTGGAAGGACCCAGCTGGTGATGATGCGGCAGGTGGGGAGTATGTACACTATCGGCGACTTCCTTGCACGATACAAGAATGGGGCGAGATTTTCTTTCAGCGTGTCAAAGAAATGAACCGATAGAGAGCTGTGATACCTGAAGCGACTCACCGGCATTGTGGTTGAGGACACAGGCTAGAATGTTGCATGAGACGCCTGTTTTACTGAAACATACCAGGTATTCATCACAGGCTGGTCGCAGTTCTTGACATCGCCAAAGGGGACCACGAAACACATACCTCCAGCAATCTGGGGGAAGAGAAGTAGGCATATGACAAATGTGTCGGCTTCTATTCGCGAAGATTCTGTGATCCCTCAATGGGAGACGAACTCATGGTGCTTGTGCGAGCACCTGTGGCTGGAGCGAGCTTCTTGGTGAGCCAAAACGATATGATGGATGTGGGGGAATCGTGCTGAGAGTCTAGACGCTGCAGCAAGTTCGTCTTGGTCGCCAGGTACCTAATAAGGTAGCTGAAGTCGAGGCCAGTTCCTCCAACCCTTCCCAGAGCCTGAGAACACTTGATGGCTCCTGCGCGCAAACGATGAGTACGTCTCCTGGAGACCCAAGAGGCGCCTACCTCGCCGCCAAGGTACGTGACCCAGGCCCCTGCTATCCCGTACTCGCAGGGATGTCAGACTCACGCCTCCGTCGTGTGGGGTAGCGGCTCGGAACCGTCGATGGCGGCGTCGTGGGTCAAGGATCGGTGGACTGTTCGTCGGACAAGGTTTCGGTCGGTAGAGAATGGGGAGGGAGGGCCGGTTCGTGATCGATCGCGTTGGATTCATCAGGTGCCGGTACCTAGGAGCATGTCAGCAGAAAGAACATTTGAACCCCGAGCAACCCTTCACATGAGACAAGAATTGCCGCGGGCTAGTAGATGCAGGTTTTGTGTGGAAAAAACACAAACAAACGCAGCAGTGAAAGCAGCATGTGCGCTCCAGGGCTGGTTTGTTTTTCGCCGCGCGGGCGGTGCTTACCCGTTCGTACCTATGCACTGACAATAGGTACCTAGGTACTACACAATGAGCACGGATACTGCCGAGATTTAGTGCATGGCAGGAATCTAACTGCTTTAATGAGTACTCGGTACGTTATCTCTTCTGGCTTGCGCTCTTGAACCGACCTAGCTTAAAATCTAGGCGATGCTTGCTCTTGAACAGTCTATGAGAGGTGAGCAATTCGAAGCCCCGAGCATTCGACATGGCGATGGCGTCACCGAGCTTCCAGGTATTTTGCGCTTCAACCCCAATTCCTCTCACGATCACATTGCAAGTCTTGCCGACCTCGTAGTACTTTAGTCTACTAACGTTCATTAAGTATCCTTCTCGTAAAGTTACTGGGTACCTAGGCACCCCTTCTAGTGGCTACAAAGCTCTGAAAGAAGTTCCGACCGCGTGATCTCTTTCCTCTACTCGATGCGACAGCCCCCCCAAACGCAATCACGACCGTTCGATCTCTTGAGCTACTTTGGCAATCTCTACCACCCAATGCCTTTTCCCCAATCTCGAATAGCAGTCCCGACCGTTCAATCTCTTTCCTCAACCCATCTCGGCAGCTTCCTCAAGCGCAGCCTTGACGATGATCATAGCTCCTGCCATCATGTGAAACCCCCAATAGCGGATCCGATCACTCGAGTTCCTTTCTTCGACCAGGGCACTCTTCAATTGCAGAATTCCCACAGTTTGTCTGCCCGCTGCATATTGGAAGGTAACAATCTACGGCTAACGCTACTACAGTCTTCGCAGCAAATCCGACCCTGTCCACTGCTCCCCCATCCGGCGAATCCTCTTATGTGAGGTTTACTGTCACTTCTCTGCATTTCCGGAGTGTGAGATCCAACTTTGGCCATACAGCTTTGGACGATTTGCGTAACACTATTTATCCAAATTACCTATATATAGTTAGAGTTTTACTTGCCATGTACGCATCAAGTAATATATCGATTGTGAATTTTGGACACAACATGTCACATCAAAGGCAGACGGATGTAATCAAGACCAGAAACGACCTATGTATTAATTAAGAATTAAAAAAAAGAAAAAAACCACCCAGCCAGACACAAACCCACAAACCCAGAGCATCAAAACTTTTTTTTTAAATAAAAAAAAAAAAAAAAAAAAAAAAAAAAAAACACCTCACGTGAGGGAGAGAGAAGACAGGGGCAGGGGCTCATCCCCGAAACAACCATCCGTAAAAAGCCGCGGCCTGCAGGTTCCTAGTACACACTCGTACATACCAAGTAGTTCACAATGGCAGCAGGTAATACTTACGCCAAGTCCCCACAGGGGGTTTGCTTCCGGGATGAGGCGATTTACATAGTTGGCCAGCATTACCTGGCGCTTAGCCAGGGGTCGACCAACACCAGCAAACGCATTCATGGCCGGAGCCATCACCACACGCCACAGAGGGGCCACGGCAGAGGCTAAAAAGCCCACCACGGAGTTGGTCTCCGGAGGGAAGCGGTTCGACAAGTCGACTACCTACATTTTTAAATCCAGATATCAGATACTACTACGTACTAGAGATATCAGAGGAATCTAGCGATAGCAGCAAATACTAGAAGAGAGTAGCAGGCACTTGAAGAGAGTAGTAGATACTAGAAGAGAGTACCAGATACCAGAAGAGAGTAACGGATACTGGAGAATGTAGCAGATACTAGAAGAAAGTGGCAGATGTTGGAAAAATCAAGGACCTGACATTTACTGTTTACCTAGGTAGGACAGTACCCATACCCTGTAGGGAATAAAAGCCTCCGGCTTTATTCCCTGCTTCCTCACGCCGGTGTCTTCCGATTCCGCGTTTACAGACTCTTATTTTCTCCGTAGTCACCATTTTTTTACAGGGACTTGAGGTATCTTATGCCACTCCTAGTATTCTTATCTGTGAGAGGAGTGCTGGGCTTTTCAACTAGGTACCTGTACTAAAGCATTCGGCACTTGTATTGAGGAGCAAGTTAGCTGGAATTGCTCCCAGTTAACTTATATTCGTTTCAGCAAGACTCAGTTCCCCTGGTCCACGACCTTCATCTCTTGGCATTACGATTCACTTTGGCTAGTAAGCCGGAAAAAGGTGTGTGTTGTTGAGAAAGAGGGAGAGAGAGAGAGAGAGAGAGAGAGAGAGAGAGAGAGAGAGAGAGAGAGAGAGAGAGAGAGAGAGAGAGAGAGAGAGAGAGAGAGAGAGAGAGAGAGTCAGGCACTTCCCTCCCGGTGCCTTCTTCTTCTTCATCCTCCTCTTCTTCTTCTTCTTCTTCTTCTTGCTCTTGCTCTGCTGCTGCTGCTGCTGATGCTGCGGCGGCGGCAATCTGTGCCTGTGCCTGTGCCTGCTGTGCCTGAGCCTGAGCCTGTGCTTGTGCTTCTTCTTCTTCTTTTGCTCGGCGGAGCTGCTTCCGGCGGCGTCTGTTGAGCTTGAGCTATAGTCGGCTGTTAGCCAAAATTGCAGGCACTATCTGGTAAAGGAAGCAATCTTACCCGAGGTTTCTTGGCCAGAGCCACAGCTGAGGAGGAGGAGGTGGTGGTGGGAGGTGGGCGAGATGGGAGAGAGGGCGGAGCCGGAGGGAGAGGCATCTTGTTATAATACTAGACTGTACAATTAGTTCGATGAGTTGGAGAAGCGTTGAAAAGACAAGGAAACTTACAATCCTGACGAGGAGGCTTGATTGGAGACTGGGAAGAAGCAGAAGGAGCGCCAGGCGAAGAAAAAGAGAAAACAAAGCCGAAAGAAAGCGACCTCATGTATGCACTTTCCTACCCTTCAGAAGTGAGAAGAAGGTGAGCCGGCCCGACACCGGTACCGCAGGATTGACACACGTGACTACAGAAGCACTCATCAACTTGGTGATTTCTGGAACTTTCGGGAGAGAATTGGGGAACATAATTGACCATTTCTTCGGGAGTTTCTTGCATATCAAAGGGGTTGGAGGCCATTTGTGGAATATACAGGTAGAGTATCAGATACCAAGTCAATAGCGCATCGTCTCTTTTGCACATTTTCCATCTTGATTCGCCAACTTCTATCTGATTGACCAACTCGTCTTCTGGTATTATCCCCAGGTGTTCGCTCTGTAGAATTCTGCCAGCTGGCACCTGAGGCAGCCAACGGACAACTGTAAGGTACCCGAGGCATCGAGAATAACTGTCTACCAGCTGTATAGGCAAAATCTGGGTAGAAACCTCGTAAATATGGACTTCTTGGAAACTGTGACGCAATGCTATTCACTGTAGGTTCAGATAGGTATCGCGTAGCAGGCGCGTGCAGAAATTCTGGCGCGTCGTGAAATATGAAGCCGTTGCCCAAACTTTTCGTGACTTCCTTCTTTTTCCCTTCTCCAACGCTCTCGCCAGAAGTTGTGAGTATTCTTTGCGCCACCAGTTGTTCTGTTTTTGCTCACTAATGACAGTCAGATTTTACATACAAACAAGCACCTGCTTCTCGAAGAAGTGTTTTTTCCTTCTTCTTTTTTTAAGACAATTTCACAGTGCGTAAGTTGCCGCCACCCCATATCTCGTTTGTTCTTGCATTTTACCCGTACCCACATCTCCGATCCCTGTTCCTGGATCTGCGACTAAGTCTCATGGCTGGTTGCGTTCCTGAGTTTGTGTCCAATGAACGTTCTTGTCTGACCTCTTTTTAGCTGCTACCACTGTACAAGCCGGTGCCCAGCGCCCCCGTCCCCGCCCCACCGTAAGTAGTCGAATCCCCTGCCGTCACACATTCCTACTTGGACAGAAGCTGACATTCGATGGGGGAAACAGACCACTCGTTGTCAATGGATCGCGATCACCGTGATCCTGTGTGTGGCAATGATCACCAGCGTCTTGGCCCTCGCGGCCTTCTTTGATTACCGCGTCAAGCTCGCGGAAATCGCCCGCACCACCACCACCACTACCACTACCACCATCACCATCACCACGACCACGACCACGACCACCTCCTCCACCATCGCCGCCGCCGCCACGCCGTTTGGAATGTGTCTTTTGGAAGAATTTTATTTTTAACTATAATACATGGTGTCGTCTTGTTTGATTTGCTGTCATCTGGTGCCTGTCATCGGCTTCCCACTCTTCGCTTCGCTCAACGTGACATGGTGTGTCCAAACCTCCCAGTAACTCTATATGTGATGCATGTCAACTAGACGTGGTGCCTACTAAAGTAGGTACTATTGAACCTTCAGACTTAATATCATTTTTGGGCGCTTTGTAGTACGTAAAACGCCCAAACTCTTCAAATACCGACCGATCTATCCTTCAGATTTTTACACTGTTGTCTGTGGACCATTCCAGTAGCTCGACGGTCGAGTGGTGTTTTAATTGTCTTTAGTAGCATAAAATTGTTTGTCAATAATTCCATCTTCTACTTTCTTCTTCTACTTTCTTCTATCATCACTATCTTCTTCTATTATCACTACTTTCTTCTATTATGGCTACCTTCTTCTACGGTAGCTATCTTCTTCTACTATCACTACTTTCTTGTACTACTGTTCTTTTCTTCTACTCTCTTAATCTTTTTCTACTATGACGACTTTCTTTTGCTCTCCTTAGCCTTTCCATGTACATGTACTATGTACTACTAGATGCTGCGTACCTAGTAGTTAATTCGTGGGGTGCGCCGGCAATCCTTTATATGGGAAGAAGCGAAATGAGTTGCCCAGCTCATACGTCACGTAAGTCTTCTCACGCTGGGAAGGAGCCTCAAACAGGTTGAGAGACTAACCAGCGGCAAGCCCTCCAACCCGGTCATACTGCCAACCATAGTCTGGTTGACAACTTCAACCTCAACCATGATGACGATAATAGCAGCATATGGCCCGGAGGACGGAAACGAATAGTAAGTTTGTCGCCATTCTGCCCCTGTACATGACGGTTACGCCAACTGACGGTTCAGCCTCGAAATTTCCGACTCCGAGTCTGGCGAGGAAAACGAGAGTTGGGCAGAGTGTTCTTCGACCCTACCGTAAGTTTATTGGCATTCTGTGTTGACGATAGCCACACGATCCTACTGCCCAGCCTTGAAATTCCCAACTCCGACTCGGACCCCGACTTCCAATTGTAGTCACCCGCTCCTACTCTCTCTACCTTCCGCTTCCCGTCTCTTCTCCCTCCCCTCCTTCTTCGCCTGGCCCACGCTGTCTCAATCTTTGGTCGAGGCAGGTCGGGTTGATCTTTCCTTCCTTCTTCCTCTGCTCGCCTGGCTGGCGCTGTCTCAATTTTTAGTCGTTGGCAGGCAGAGTCAGTGTCGAGTTCTCTTTCCCTCTTGGCTGGCGCTGCGTCGATCTTCGGTTGTTGGCACGTAGAGTCTTGTATCCCTTTGGCTGACGCTGTTTTGATGTTTATTCGTAGGCACGTAGAGTCAGTCTCCCACGTATCCCTTGCCTGACACCGTAGGACGTAGAACACAACACTCACTTTATAGATTGACCAACTCGTGACTTTCATCAGTAGAATTGGCCGGTTCTGTAATGGATGGATGGATGAGTGAATGAATGGAGTAATGGATGGATGGATGGAGTAATGGATGGATGAATGGAGTTACGGATGGAATTGGCGTTTGCGTGGAAAGGTAAATCAGGAGTTTTTCAGGCACATCGGCCGGCACAGTTTTTTACATGGAGTTCAGTTTTTCTCAGTTGACAGCGGAGTCACTGATGGATGTGCAGGGCATCTGGAACGTTTATTTGCCAATAAATCATGGTTCTTATTTGATGAATGCAATTGCTTCCATGAGAGAGGAAAGCTCCTTGCATTGAAGACTACCTTATTGCTTGATCTTGGATGCCGCATATTACGGACTTCGATCCGGCTGGCATAACTCCCTATAATGTATTAGCACCAATAACGTTTTCGCTTACGGATATCTAAAGACATGAGCGCACGGCACAAGTCCTCGATTGGCGCCCTACAGCACTTTCAGATACTTGTAACCCGCCTGAAATACGGCCTATAGTGCTTATATGGTGCCTAGGGACCTGAAGTTATCGCTTCTGGGCACCTGGAACTGATCGGTTATAGCCCTCTAGCGAACAGTGCCAGCTGATGGCTGAATTTCGGCTGGAGGAACACAAGCCGACACCTAAGAAAAACAACACTTTGTTTTTGCGTTTGCATTGAGCTTCCTTGTGCGTGTTTAATGTTTTGTTATCAATCCGACTTTTCTTTTTCGTGTGTACGATATTCGCGGACCACTTCGAACCCTCTACCAAGCGTCCACGCCACCGATAGTTCATGCCAATGCCGCGAGCTTTTCCGACAACCTCTTCTTCTTCAATTTCCTACCCTTAAGCCAGTCATTGTGAGAACCATCTCAGGTGAGAGATTAGTCCAGAATACGATATTCCTACGGAAGCTGAGCCATCCCTAACTACGGAATCCCGACCGACCCATCATATTAGACCGACCGACGACCGGTGATCAACCCTCCAACGAAAGGAAACCTCGGCCTCCACCTCCACCGATCGCCGACCGATCCTCCACCGGCCGAAATCTTGCTCCACGAAGCCGCGATCCAACGTTCCGATCCTTTGCCCCACGCGACGGATGCGTGAGTCTCACGCTATAGCGCGGACCGCTCAGACTAGACACGCTCCTGATGGTGGAGATGGACACAAGGTTCACACGGCGGGCAGTGACACACAGCCATCATTGCTTGTGCTGGACTCCTGTTCCTCTACTGTTCCTCCCAAGTACTAGACTAGGGATGGAAGACATTGTCTCAAAGTACTCGGAGTACTCGGACATGTTATCACAGGTGCTCTGTGTCACAGCCTTATCGGCGATGATTTATACCCCGACTGCTGACCCTTAATGCCTTCCAAAGTTTTATTCCTCCTGTGAACCTTGCCTCTGCCATCCACATCATCGCCAGCTTATTTCAGCATATTCTTCTCAAATCCTGTCTCTTCAAATCCCGTCCCTTCAAATCTTGTCTCTTCTTGTGTACCTACTAACTACTTCTCTTCCATCTTCTAGCGCCCCGTACGGAGCCACGCCACCTGTTACTGGTTCATCAACTCACGAATCCCAACTGCCCGCCCCCGACAAGGAAAATTCCACTTTGACAAAGCCTTGCCCGACTAACGAAGCCTCCATCAAACGCTCCGATCCTGTGACATCGCTTGTCTGAAGCATGAGTTTGGAAATTCCATGCTCCCATGCAGGATACAATCCGAGCTATTTGGGCAAATGCACGCCTGGTTACACGTAGTGGGGATAGAGATGGTCTTCACAAAGTACCTGATGTAGATCAAGGAATAAAGTATTGCAAACTACTAGGTACTCTACTGAATGCTTTTACTGCTATGCTTATCACTGTACTCCTCTTGCAACCTGAGCTACTAGAAAGCTCAATCTACAGCATCCTCGTTGTGTCTCAGCAGGCTGCATGCCTGTGGTGGTGGATCGTTTCCTTGACTCCAGCCTGAACCCAAACTTGGACCTTAGCCCCTGCCACCGCTACCACTCCCCTCTCTATCATCACGTCCTCCTCCTAAAGTCTCTGGCCTGGGTTGTCCGCTTAATAGTCCTTGGGCACTCCTTTCACACCCATTAATATCATCATATATCCCCTTATATTTAGGAGATACATAGCTGCAGCCATGAACAGCGTTAACGAAGCCGGTTTGGGTAAGCAAGATAGAGGATACAACAAGCTATATTCCACAAGGACCTTCACTTTCTTTAATCTTCGTCTCTATGAGCTGGCAGTGTTGAGAAGGTCTTGAGGTGAATCAGCTACAAAAGAATGCTGCATGAACCAAGGACCCTTTTCAATTTCCTTGACTGCGCGAGGAAGCATCTCCCTTTTGGAGTCCGCTACAGCGGCTTGCAAGTTTACTTAATACTAATTACGGTACTACAGTTAAGGAAATCACATTACGCGTCGATAATATAAACTCTCTTTTTAACAAATGCTTATGATCCGACGATCCGAGGGCCTTAGGCGGACTAAACAGCTGACAAAAGGGGGTCCAGTCGCCGAAGGATTGAGGGGCGTCGTACACTAGCCAGAAACAAAATGCATCGGACCTCGGGCTCCGCTGCGCATCGTATACCATACCCGTATTGGATAATTTTCACTGAAAGGTTCCATACTACTACGACTATTGATCATCCGAACGGAACAATTGAGCCAGTTCGCATCCTTGACACTGAGTTTGAGCTGGCTAATGTAGTATCAAGTCATGCGGCATTGCTTGTCAGTAGGGAAATATGAGAAAGATGAAAGGTATAAATATACACGAGGATAGGTAGATAGACTTCGCATCTAAGTAATTCAACATCTTTACCTAGTCTACCCTCCTACAACTTCTAAACAAAGACAATTTGTATCCTAAAAATTGTTTATCCACCAGGATGAACAAGCTTTTCGTTATTATTGGCGTTACTGGCAAGCAGGTATGTGTAGCTCTTGGCACAAATCATTGGTCATCTTCTGAGACGGAGAAAGGGGTCCTCTATTGCTAGACAATATCTGGATTTGCCTGGTTGGAAAGTCCGCGGTATTACTAGGGATCCGTCAAGTCAAAAGGCTTTGCATTGGGCGGCGGAGGGCGTTGAAATCGTGAAAGGCGATCTAGATGACACAGCTTCCCTTCGAGCCGCCTTTCAAGGGGCCAACGCCATATTTGCAAACACCGATTTCTTCAGCCACATGTTCGATGGCACACACGGGCCTGATACGGCGTTGCAGTACGCTTTCGATAGGGAAGTTGAACAGGGGATGAATGTCGCCCATGCTGCGTCTGATCCTAGCGTCCTCGGAACGCTGGAACACTTTGTGTACTCATCACTTAGTGATGCCTCCCGGTTAAGCGGAGGGAAATACACCACCGTTTATCACTTTGACTCTAAGGCCAGGACCATGGACTTGATCAAAATTCAGTGTCCAGAGCTGGCTAAGCGTATGAGTGCCCTACAAATGGGCCACTACGTCACAAACTGGCAAGCTGTACCAGCAATGGCTCCGAAGCGCCAACCGGACGGGATGTACCTCACCAAGAGGCCCTTCTCTGGAGACTTGCAAATGCCCTTTGTCGTTCCAGACAAAGATACGGGAGCATTTGTCAAGGCATTACTAGATGTTCCTCCCGGGAGGACTCTTGTCGGTGTATCTGAGATGATGACATTTTCGACGTGGATGGAGATTTGGGGGCGTGTATTAGATGTTCCGGCTGCTTACCAAGAAGTGTCTCCCGATGATTTCTACAAGGACTTCCCAGAGCCACTTGGCCAAGAGTTGATGGACACGAATGAATACATGATTGAGTTTGGGTACACTGGTGGAGATCCTGAAGTCGTGTATCCAAACGCGGTGAATATTCTCCCACTTGCTTCAGTTACTGTAATAGAGTGAATCCGCTGACATTGCAGCACAGTTGGACCCGAATATCAAGACGACCTCCGTGGAGGAATATATCAAGGGAGAAGACTGGTCTAGCGTGCTGAGCGAGCAGTAATTTGCCTTATAAAGCAAGACAGCATGGTATCGGCCCCATTGGGCGATGGAAAATGACAAACTGTCTTGTTTCAGCGTGTCATTATCTGCACTCAGATTGTCGTCTCGTCATTGTATTGGCGCCCATTGCAGCGCTTTCGTGAGACGAATGCAGCAAACAAAATGGTATCGGGAATGCTACAGTTGGTGGGGTTAGCGGACTAGAACTCCGCCCAACGCGGAGTTTGGCACTGAGTTCAGAGGATTTCTAGACAGTCTGGATTAATAATGACACTGAAATCTTAACACACTTAGACTATCATCGATTAGTTTACTATCAGGGCGCTGTGCGTGAGGCATTGAACGAATCAATCCATCGGTGATCAGGCCTGGTGTAACTGCTTGCGCTTCTTTTATGGTCAGCCATGCCTTCGCGAAGGTGGCATAGCAAGTCTAGGCTTGGTTGCGCGCCATGCAAGAGACGTCGTGTCAAGGCAAGTAAAGCCTCTTACAATGTGAAATTCTGTAGCCCACCTACTTATCAAAATGCTAGTGTGACATGAAGACACCAGTTTGTGATAAATGCTACCGTTACGGAGAGCACTGCCCATTTACAGACACCAGCGCTGCCCGTGAAGCCTCAATCGAAGCCCTTCAAGCAGGTATTGTCATCTGGGACTCAAGCTTGTCCGTGTCCAACGATATACATAGCCTGTCACCTTCAATGCTTCTATTGACAAAGTCTGCTCAATGCGAGGCGTCATTGATCTTTCACGAGGCTCAGAAGTATGTTTTTGCGATGCAAGCTCTCAACGCCTTGTCCGTGCTATTCTGCCAGGGTCAAGCCACTGGCGATAGTACCAAGGCGCATGCCTGGCATCGGAAAGCTTCTGCAGGTTTCCATGCCTCTGTCGCCGGTAAGGTAGTCAGTACCTACTTTGCGCAATGGATTTTCGGCCTAGCAACCACGGTCTTCCAAATTCGTTTGTGTGTCACTCATCCAAGAGAGGACGCCATAGCCGAGACCTTCCACTTACTCAGAGGCACCGCAAGACTTGCCATTGCTATCGCACCCCGATTCATGCAAGATCAACGGCTAGCACACGACAGAACAAAAGACACGGGCGCAAAGACCGATCCCGAGTTTCTGGAACGAATCAAACTCTTGAAGACAAGCATTAGCATGGTGGAGCCGAACGGGGAATATTTAATTCAAGCTGCCGAATCGCTGCAGACTTGGTGCGTTTCTATCCAGGGACAGCCAAGGACGTGGTTACACATCTTGTCATGGCCGGCGTTGGTGAGCGAAGATTTTGTAGCCAAACTACATTGTAAAAATCAGAGTCGCTCAGTGGCACTTGCTATTTTTTTGCATTGGTGTGTTATAATGATTAGATTTGATGATACTTGGTTTCTGAACGGGTGGATAACCCAACTGGCGCAGCAAGCGTGGGCGCAATTGGGAGGAGGTTGGGAGTCCACGGTTATAACAGCCATTCGAGCTCTGCAGTTGGGCCCTAAAGAAGAAATAATAAAGAATTACAGTAGAAAAGAATAGATAATCTATAGAAATGTACTTCATGTTATTGCGACGCGGTAAATAACTAAAACGCTTATAATTGATCATACGCACTAGGCTCATTGTTATTTGGAAATATATAAGTATACCTGGTTTGGAGTTGCAGAATTCCTTGCCGCACGCCTTGGCCGTTACGGGTAGAAATGTCCGAAGAACTAGGAAAGCTAAGGGCGGGTTTACATCCGCTACTTATTTGGGCACAGATGTTAGACTTACAACAACGCTGACAGCAGACGGTGATACTCAGCATCAATTGCCATGTAATTTCCTTTTGTCCGACAGACAATCTTAAACTTTCTGACGTCTTCGTCACCTCTCGGAGCTCCGAGAGTCCAACGAATTCTTCAGATTGTCATGTTAGAGAGAGAGGGAGATAAACTCGGCATAGGGCGACCAATGACAGCTGGCCCCGCAACACAGCTGCCCGAGGTTTTCTACAGAGAACACACAGAAAATTAGGGCTATCTTGAAAACAGACGAAAGGAATCATTCCTAGGACATGGTTTATTGTAAGAGATGATGATTTTAATCTAGACCACGACAAGGGAAGTGCTAGTTTCGCAACAATCGACGAGTGATGAGTCGCACGGGCTTGCCGAGGTAGAATTACTAAAGTCACTTGTTATTTGTGCGGTCACAAGCCCCCTTTTCCATATGTAAAAGAAAGGTTATAAAGGGTGTACACTGAACCGATATCAACAACCTAAAAGAAATCGGTATCAACTCCTATCGAAGCTGCCACACGCAGACGTTGCACCACGTTGTTACTCACCACCGCCATTTATTTCTCATCGCATCTGGCAGCTGCTCAGTATTTGTCTCCGTCCTTTGCCAACTTTACCGGAGACAATGGCAAGGAGATAGACCTTGGATATACCAAAATTCGAGGGACTCGAGTGGCATCATCATCTTTTCCCATCAATGCCTGGTTAGGTGTTCGGTACGGAAAAGCTCCCACTGGCAACGGCCGCTTCAATGCTGCAGCTCAGATTGATGAAGAAAGCGACTCTTCAACGTCAGTGTTAAATGCCACGACATTTGGACCTATTTGCTACCAAGGATGGACGCCGAGCGCTCCCGACAGTAGTCTAGCCAAGGAGTTATACTATCATACTGGAAACGGGGAAGAGAGCGAAGATTGCTTGCTGTTGGATATCTATGCTCCTGCAGAACCCACTTCCAAGAGTATTCCTGTATTGTTGATAATACACGGAGGCGGATATGATCAGGGTGGCAGCACCTCAATCAACCCCGTCGGCATAATGGCCGCGACTCCCAGGCAATTCATGGTTGTATCTATTCAATATCGGTTGGGCGCTTTTAGATTTCTAGCTGGAGCAGAAGTAGTCGAAAGTGGAACTCTGAATGCCGGTTTGCTAGATCAACATGGCTTCAGCCAGTATACAGGCAGATCCCTCCGACATCGCCAGTAATACCGACGTTACAATACCAATGTTATCATGTTTAGCATGTCGAGTGAGAAAACTCAAATGCAATCGTACCAGGCCAGCATGCGCTCGTTGCGTTGAGTTTGGCCGCGACTGTGCCCATCCCCAACGCAAGAAAAAGCCATCAGATCGCCGAAATCTAGAGGGCCTTGCGACGCGCCTAGGTATAGTCAAAACGGTTTGTGCAGGACAGTAATGGCAATTTCTTATGGATGTGTGTATAGAAAAACTCGAGAAAAATCTGAACGAGCTGGAATATCTCGACGACGAAATTCCTCCTCTGAAAGTTCAGAAAGAGCTGTGAGTCCGAGTAACCAGACTCCAACGTGCTACTGACACCTTCAGCAATCGAACCTTCTTCAGCAACCAGTACTACGTAATTCCTATTGTCCATCCCGACCGCTACTATGATGCATGCTACGGCGAAGCATCGCGAAGACCGCCATGGTGCTTGCAGTACGCTATTTGGGCAACTGGAGCCAATGGTCACTCAATGTATAATTCCCATGCTTCATCGCTTTACGAGAAGGCTCGTAAATATGCAGAAGAAGATTAGATGAAGGTGAGAGAGTGAAACATACCATACATCTTGGTTGCTGATTCTGATTTGTAAGAAAGGGCCAAGGAGAGCATTTCATTTCGGTCGCACATGTACACACTTGGCTTTTGCTTGCCACTTTCGAGTCTAATACCATGCTTTTCACCAGAGCTTCAGTTAGTCTAGCCAAGACCACGCGCCTAGCTCGAATAATGGGCCTTGATCGACTGGATGGCGCAAGCGATGGAGCTCGAGTGGTTCTGCCGCCCACAGTATCTTGGTGTGAGTTAGAAGAACGCAGGCGAGTATTTTGGGGTGTCTTTGCAGTCGATTCGCATGCCAGCTTAGCAACAGGCTGGCCCTGCCTTATAGATCCAAATAGCGTCAGTTAACCAGACAGATCCCTACGACTGGACTACTTTCTCACACCGTTGCAGATACGCACCCGCCTTCCCGCTTCAGAAAGGGCCTTTTCGGAAGGCAGTGAGAAAACCGTTCCATTCCTCGACGAGATATCTCAAGGGGGCCCTTATGATGACTTTGCCAGCACTCTTGTCACGCTCCAAGTCTACAGGCAAGCTTCCCTCCTACATCTACAGGTACCCCACCTTTTGGGTGCCTAACCACCAAAAACCCTCACTTTATTTAACTAGCTATTAGATAAAACAACCTTGCTTTTTACTTTTACGGTCCTATCTAGGGACTCTGGAGAGATAGAAATATCTATAAACCCTCTGGCCCTTTAGAATAGACTAAACCCTATTGCCCCCGGACCTGCAATAGCCCTCTAGCCCTAGAAAGAAGTAATCCCCTCTAGCCTAAAAATAAAAGAGATTATAATCTTTTCTTTTATTTTTAAAAAAAAAAAATATTTTAGAAAAACCTTTAGTATAAATAAAATACCCTTACCTAACTTTAATAAAATAAAATTAAGTACTACGGTAGTATTATATATAATATAGATAGCCTTAAAAGGTTTTATTACCTTTATCTTTAATAATATAAAGGAAGCTATTAACTTAAATAATAGGGGGAAATCTTTTACTAAAAGTAAAATTATAAATTAAATTAATAAGATTAATATATAATAATAGGCTAAATAAGATATAATATTAAATATAATTATAATAATTAACTTTTACTTAGTATAATATACTTCTTAACTTTCCTTAGCGGTAGTAAAATAGGTTTAGTTATATTTAAATACTATATTAAAAAACTTTATTACCTCCTATATTAACCTTAAGGGGAGGCCTAAAAACCTTAAGAAATCGGGCAGTAAGGATAAAGCTGCCTAACCTAATAAAATAACATTAGCTAATATATCTTATAGTAAAAGTAATAAATTAAAATCTACTAAAAACCCTACTAAAGCAGAAGCATTTATAACTATTAAAAAAGCAGGCTAAAGTAGCCCTAGGGTTATATAGGTATAAGTCGTATTACGTAAAGACATTTATAATAAAAAAATATAAAAAAAACTTATAGCCTTAAAAAACCTAGCTCCTAATAGTAAAAGGCTAGCCTACGCTACTAATAAACTAAGAAATAAAACTAAAAAACCTAAAAAAAAGCCTAATAACTATATTTTTATTTAAGTTCTGCTAGATTATATATAAAAAAAGCTATTAGTTATTAAGGCTAAATAAAAACTAATTAAGATTTTAAAACTTATAAATAAAGATATTACTTACTTTTAAAAGGTTTAATTAAGCTTTGCCCTTAGGGGTAAGAATTAAAATATTTAAAATAAAATTATTATACTTTAACTATAAGCGGAAAGTAAAAAAACTAAAAATTAAAAAAGTATATACCTAAAGAGTTTTTCTTATATACAGTATATTAAAAACTTATATAGATATAAGCAAAACCTACTCTACTAATGTACTAATCCCTAAGGAGGCGTACGCTAGGGCAGGGGCTAAAGACCTGTTAGTAGCCTATTATAAAGCTTTTTTTAAGGAGTTTTTTAATATATACTACTACTTTATCTTCTTTAAGGAAGACGTTAAGCCCAGCTTTAAACTTTTTAATAACTTTTTCCTAGTAAAAATCTAGGTCTAACCCCTTTATATTACCTAATACTTTTAATACTTTAAATTTTATAATCTATAGAACTATATTAGGATAGAAAGGTGCTGTAAATATAGTAAACTAGCCTTTAAATATAATAATATTATAATAAACTACTTATCCTTACCTTAATATACTAACTATAATAGTCTTTATATAGCAGAATCCCTAAACTACCCTACTAAACTAGTTATTAAAAACAGGGAAAAAGTATAGATAACCAGAGCCTAACTCCAGGTAATTTAGGAATTAGGCCAGTAGGAATATAATAAAGCTAACCTACCTAAACCTAAACCTGCCCCCGCCCCTAATACTAAGAAAACAGCTAACCTAGAAACCTAAACAAGCCCCCGCATATAGCTACTAATCTTTAGCTTAGCTCTACCCCTCCCCCTTTAGGCTCTAGCTAAAAAAATTATTATTAAAGTTAATTTAAATAAAAAAGATCCTTATAAAGGAACCTCCCCCACTAGGTTAGTAGTTTATATAGCCAGCTTAAATAATAAAAAGGAAAAAGCTAAAGGGAATAAAAATATATTTAACGCCCCCCTGGGAATTAACAGACCCCTTAATATAAGCTTATAAACAATAGGCCTTATTACAGCTGCTAAAGAAATACTAGCCTTAAAATCTTCTAAGCTAACATTAGGAAAAGTAGTCTATATTAAAATATTACCCTATTACTAGTATAAAAAAGTAACTATAATATTATACTAATTTAAAAACCTTATATTAAATAAGATAAAATATTAAATAGGAGATAAACTAAAAATTATTTTAAATATTAAATATATAACCCCTTAAATAATTAAAGAAATACTAAACCCTTAGTTCTTATATTTATTAAAATCTCCTTAAACCTCCTTAGTAAATAACTCTTTCCCCTAGGCCTAAAGGACAGCTATATATATTAAATAAAAGTATATAAATATACTATTATTAATATTTACTAAAAAACTTTAGTAAACTTAGCTATAAAGACCTTTATTAAATAAGGCCCTCCTTCCCCCTGCTTTATTATTATAGGTAACTTTAACGTCTCCTACTAACTCTAGGACTTTAGTAAAAGCGCAGACCCTATAGGTAATAAAATAGCAGAATAAGCAAAGAAATATAATCTCTTCCCAGCCTTAATAAACACACCTACCTAATACTTAGGAAAGTATATTAACTTAGTTTTTATAAATTACCCTATAGTAACTAAAGTTAAATATACCTTTAATATAGGATTAGACTATTATATAGTAATTATAAACCTACCTAACCCCCTTAGGATAACTCTTAGGGGTAGGGAAAAAATATATCCTGCTAAAATATTAAAAAGACTTTAGTTAACTTATATACTCCTTTACTTAGACCTTCCCCTTAGTTAACCTAACCTTACTGTTAAGGGCTAACTTAGATAAATACGCTAAGGCCCTATAGAACCTCTTTAGATAAGTTATAAAAGTAATTGGTAAAACTAGGTATTAGAATAGCTATAGTATACTATAATAGTTAGAGAAGTATAAAGTAGTTTATAAAACCTATAAAAAAGCAGCAGATAGCTCCCCTGCCTAAAAGGAAGCCTGTAAAACCCTTAGAAATATTATATACTATAGTAAACAAGTTTATTAAAATAAAATTATAGCAAAAGCTAGCGCTACTAAAAATATTTAATTAGTAGCCAAGTAGTATAAGGTAATAAACTGCTTTTAACTACCCCCCTTAATAAATAGGGATAAAAGTATTTTAAACCTTATAGAAAAAGTAACCTTCTTTAAAAATAAACTCCTTAAGTAAAAGATAATTAAGAAGGATATTTTAAACCTATAGGAAAAGGACTTTTTTATTAATAAAAATATTTATTAAAACTAAATAATAATAAAACCAAAGGTTAAAAAAGCTATAATAGGGTTAGGTAATATTATGCTTAGAGTAGATAGTATATTAGTTACCCTTTTATAACTAGCCTAGCCTATTATTAACAAATATATTACTAACCTCTTCTATAAATACCTAATAGTAAAGTACTACCTACTCCTTTTTTAAAATACTAAAATTATTATTATTTTTAAACTAGGGAAGCTAGAGAAAGTATATACTATATATAAAAGCTATAAATCTATCTCCTTACTTTTTTATATAAGCAAAAGCCTTAAGAAACTCCTAGCTAAAAAAGTCTCCCTCTTAGTAATAGAATATAAAATACTACTAAAATAATACTTTAAAGCTTTTTTAAAAAGATCTATAATAAACCTAGTTGCCTACCTATTATATAACACTAAGGTTACCCTAGTATAAGGCTTTATTATCTCCCTCTTTATACTTAATATCTCTAGTGCCTTTAATATAATAATATATAACCGCTTAGTATATAGACTTAGGAAATAAAGGTAGCCCCCTTTTTTTATAAAATAGGTTAATTCCTTTATAAATAATTATAAAGCCCTTATTTAAAACAGCTATAGAACTACCCTTCTGGAGATAAAACTAAAGTATAGAACTTTATAAAAGTCCTTTATCTTTTCTATTATTTTTATATTTTACTTTTCCCCTAGCCTAAAGTTAAATAATCCTAATATCTATTTTAGGTATATAAATAATATTAATATTATAACAGTAGAAGCTAATACTAAGGAAACCGCCTAGAAGCTTTAGTAAAAATTAGAAAATACCTTAAATTAAGGTAATAGAAATATAATCTTCTTTAACCTAAATAAAGCTAAACTTATATACTTCTATAGGATTAAAACCTAAACCTATAATAAAGGAGTAAACTTTAGAGAAAAGACTATAGCCCCTTAAAACTTAGTCTATTAGCTAAAGATATACTTAGACTTATAGCTCTTATTTAAAAAGTACCTTAGGATTATAAAAGGAAAAGCTTTTAAAGTAGCTAATTTCTTAAGATCTTTAAATAAAATATAAAAAAGATCCTTACTAAATGTAGTAGCTATAGTAGCTAAGGCCTATATTACCTCTATAGCCCTATATAAAACAGAGGCTTTTTAGCCTAGTAAAAATAAATAAAGTATAATAAATTTAAATAAATAAGTAAGAACAGGTTTAGCAGGATTAACCATAATCCTAGAATCTTTTTTTAAGGCAGCAGCTAGAGTAGTCGTCCCTATGTAAAAGATAACTAACCTTTTTATTATATATAGAAAATCTAGAATCCCTTTAGTATTAGTATAGGTAGTATAAACCAGACTCTATATAATAGCTTACTTTATAAACCTAAATAAAAACTATCTAATTAGCAGATGTATTAATAAAAAACTCCCTCCTAGGATTCCCCCTACCTAGCTGTAGTATACTACAGCCCTAGTAAAAAAAACAGTTTAACCCTCCCTTTTTACTAAAAATAATAAAGCTATTTAAGTAGGCTTAGACTTTAGAAGCCTACTAAAGTTAAAGGTAGCGGAAAAATACCTAAAGTTTCTTAACGGCCTTCCTAGGTCTACCCTTCTTACTTACTTAGACAGATCCTAGAATAAATAAAGTAATATAAAATAAAAAGCTATTATATACTATAACTTTAAAAGAACTATAGTATATAGCCCCTTTACTAATATAAAGTTTTATAATACTAAGGTAATAGGTACCTTAAAAGTAATAAAGCTAGCTAAGGCTTACGTCTTTAAAAACCTAGATATCTAAGAGATTCTACTTTTCCTAAATAATTTAGCAGTAGTAGACAGAATATTAAGGCTAACCTCTGCCTTATTTTAAAAAGCCTATATAAGCCTACGTTAAATTACCTAAAAACTACTTTTATAAGTAACTATAAAGGTAGCCTAAGTCCTAGGCTATAAAAATATACTAGGAAATAAAAAAGTTAACCAATTAGTAAAAGAAAGTTTAAAACTCCTTTACTACTTAAGATACTACTTTACTATTACCTTTATTAAAAAGTAGGTAAAAAAGAAATATAGGGAAATATAAGATAATAACTAGAATAATAACTACCTAAAGTTTTATAAAGCCAGCAGATAGGGCCTCTATAAAGCTCCTTTTATACCCCTAAAGCTATATCTCCTATACCTAATCCTATATTAACTACTAGCTAAAAAGTCTAAATATAAGGATTTTATAAAATACTATAAAAGATTTAAATATAATACTAGGCCTATTTATAAATATAGTAAGCTAAAGATATATAAGGGTACTTTATAAATTATTATATAGTAGCCCTCTTTTTCCTTAATATACTAAAGAGGGAGGCGTACTTTAAAACTACCTATATTAAATACCTCTTTAGTAACAGAGGGTATAAAGACTTCTAAAAACTTATAGAGGAAATAAGCCTATATAGCCCCCCCCCTACAGAGACAGATACGTAAAATAAAATTAATACTTTCCTTTTTTTCCTTTATTATATTAAAATATAGCAAACGCTTAATCTAAACTTAACGGCTCCTACCGTCCTAGTGCCTAGATAAGGACTTATGTAACTAGCTTACTTAGTAGACGTTAATAATAAAACAAATAAATAAACAATCCAAGTCTACAGGAGCATACTGCAGCACATACTTTGTCAAACGCAACGAGAACAAATCAATACTTCTTCAGACTCGTTCTGGATCCGTCACTACCGCCTGGATGAGAGACTGTCACGCATCATTTCTAACCTTCCCATCAGTCTCGTGTTGCCGCTGAATGTCACGAATGTGCATGCGATTCAGATGAATTGCAACCTTCGTGCTGCCAACATTTGTTTGCATCATGCGGTCATTGAGAATCAGTCCGGAACATTACCACCCACTGTCAGACAATCTGGCCTTGATCGACTGAAAACATCAGCGACCGAGATTGTAAATATCCTCAATCTGGTACCTCATTTCATTGTAAATCTTTTGCGCAATGTGATCTGTGGCTAGTGTATTTGGAATTTATACGCTAACAGGGTTACAGAAAGATCACTTGAGTGCGATACCCCTTTATATGGCCAGCACAATCTATATTTTGCAAGTCAAAATGGATCCAGAAACTAGCCTCAATACTACCGATGCGTCTAATCTCCAATTCTTGATAAACTCCATGGAAGCTATTAGCCGAACTCATATAGTTTCGCGAGTCTTTCTACAGAAAACGTATTTGGACATTTGCATAAATGGGCTTGAATCCTGCATTGGGATTCCTGATCTACGCAAATATCGTCAGATGTTCTTGAATGCAAAAAGCAGTATTCCATTTGTAGCGCGAACTATGCTGTCTGGCCGTAGCGAGATCTTGAACTCTTCTATCCCTGATCTTGCTTTTCAAATTCCATCTGGTTGGGATATTTGGCCTGAGCTAGCTGATATAATAGGCGCTGGGTATTTTTGAAAACCAAAGATTTAATTATATCCAGTTATTACAGCCTAACCTTTATAAATAATTATCATAATAAACTCAGTTACCAGTTCCCTGACAGTAGACGCCGAGCGCCCAACCGACATTAGCTAACAAATTTACAACCTCTAACACGTTAGACCAAAGCTAGTGCTGTCATGAAAAGACAAACTGAAACAGGGCAAAAACATAGTCATCAGCCTGGACACCAACGACCCCGGCAGCTCTCTGAAGATCATAATTAACACGGATCTAGAGGTCAAGGGTGGTCTTCAACTCCAGCTACAATCCACTCGTACTAGGGATATCACAAATCACAAAAGTTCTCAAGTTATTAGTCATCGGGCTCGGCGTAAAAGTCCAGGCCGAGATCGACCATACATCCGACGAACCGCTTACTCACATTTTCTAGCACATTATCGTCAAAGGACTGCTGGGACACTCAAAATATCATTCCTTACGTCTCTTGCTGCCTCTCATTCATTGAGAAATACCATTTATTCTTACGTTTGGATACTCTATGGACCGTTCGAGCTCCAGAGTAGCGGAACGTGCCCCTGCGACGGTGTGATTCCATTAACACTTGATGAACCCCATGCAGGACCGTTATGTGTTTGGAACTTTGTGATCCTTATTTTATGGTGGACACTTGTATAACAACACTGGCCAACTTTATGTTTTGGTCTCATGTTCAACTCAAATATACTTGGATGATTCAAAGATGCCGCAGTCGACCTAATTGATCTCTGAGTGTATATCCACAAATGCCCGCCCCTCATCAATGGACTCTTCACTCTACTGCGCAAAGTCTGTGCTGCAGATAAGGTCTTTGTGCTCTTTAAGTGATTCCAGTGTTTCCTCGCACTTCCCGGTGATTCCTTGATATGCATCAATTCCCAGTGGCAACCTAAACGGCATCTCGCCGCCAGCCGCAGAACCCTCGCCACGAACAAAGTCCAAAACGAGCGACACTCCCTTTTCTGGATCACCTGGCTCTTTTCCTTTAAATGCAGCAAGCATACCCAACAAAGCTTGTGAGGCAGGTTTGTATTCTGCAATCTGCGCCTCGTGATATTTGGCATTGCTTCCGAGTGACGTTCGGAATAGCCCCGGTTCAACAAGCATGGTCTTGATACCTAGAGGGGAAGTCTCTCTCCAAAGACTCTCCACAAGGCCTAACGGTTGGTGTTAGATGTATCTGAATAACTAAATATTATAAAAGCCATCATACCTTCGAGAGCAAACTTGGAGCCCGAGTATGCGCCGCCAAATGGGTGTCCAACCCAAGCGACCAGAGAGCTGATGAATACTATTTTACCATCTTTTCGCTGTCTAAAGTAGGGCAAAAATGGCTTGGTAACTTTGAAGACTCCAAATACATTTGTTTCAAACTGTTGTCGCACTTCTTCGACACTATAGAATTTTAGCACCACACTCAGCCGCGAAGATAAAAATGGATGCATCATTCTACCTTGCCTCTTCCCAAGACGCGAGGGTGGAGGAGCCAGCATTGTTGACGAGCACATCTACCGCACCGTAGACGGCGATGGCCTGCTCTGCGATCTTGTTCAAGTTTTGTTGGTCGTCTGTAACATCAAGTTGCAATGTCTTGGCCCCGGCACTTTCCAAGTCTCGGATACTGTCAAGCTTTCGAGCTGTCGCAATAACACGATCGCCCCGTGCCAGAATTTGAGTAACAAAACTTCGGCCAAACCCAGAAGAGCATCCAGTCACGAGCCACACAAGCGGTGCCATTGTCGGGTAGAAATCTGTTTGTTGGTTCACGAGGTAGGTCTGGATATTAGTTTGAAATGAAATATTTTATTTATTGTGGTAAAAACGGCTCTTTATATACACAAATGTCTTGCGTGTGATAATATATCACTTTTCAGCTTCTGTTGAGTTAAGTAGCTTCCATCCATTCAATCGCACGAGGAGCGGGTGGAAGCGGACTCTGTATAGGCGAAAGAGACACTGGAGCGGCCGCCCTGTATACCAACTTTTGGATTGAAGCGGATAGTGGAACGAGAGAAACGCACACTGATTCATTGATACGAATTTGCAACCGGATTTATATAGCTAGTATTTGGATCCTATCGGGCGAGATCGACGGACTTTGCTTATCTCCAGGAAGTTGCGCTACTATTTTGTATAGGCATCCTGCGCGGTTTTGCACCATTGGCCAGGCTCGTGAAAAGAATTCACAAAATTCAGGGGATGATTTCCCAAAATGGTGGTCATAACGTCAAAGCTAATTTTTTTGTACGTCATTGTCTTGAGATTGTTTCGTGATACGCTCATGCGTATACTGAGTAATCACAAAAAACGCGACAGGCTACGGAGTAGTTGACACTACTACTCTATGTAGCCGAAGTCACCACTTTGGCTATACAAGTACACGTAGAAAATACCCGTAGAAGCCAAATAATTGTCTTTTATCTTTGAACACTATAATGCTACTCTCAGGCCGATTGACCGGAGAACGTCAGATGAACAAATCAACGACTTAGGCTTCCAAATGCACGTTGTTGCAGACATCGCCAAAGACCTCTATAGCATGGGATAAGTAGTTCTGCACAACTTGAATCCTGGCTGTCAAATCTCGACCTAGCGGAAGGGCCCTTTCTGCCTCGTAGCCTTTACCAACGCCTTCTCCCACAACGACTTCATAGACAGCTTTCATGGCCTTTTCTTTGTCTCCATTGGGAGCAAATTTGCCGGTAGACATAATGTTCATTAACGTTTCCGACATTGATCCCTTGTAGTCGTCGGGAAGCGGGTTTTGACCCAGTATGGTCGCATCGCCCATGCCTGTGTTAAAGGTTCCAAGAAGGACAGTCAATACTCGGATATTAAAGGCCTCGACCTCCTTTGCTAGTGCCTTTGACATGCCTAAGCTCCAGTTAGCTGTACTTGATCTTCTATTTTGGTTCGATGCAGATAAAATGGTAGTCACGTACTGTCCAATGCAGCTTTACCAGCTCCATAGGGGCCCATAGTAGGGTTCGCCTCCAAGGCAGCACCGCTGCTCATGTTGACAATGATTCCGAATCTTCGCTTGCGTTGGTGTTTGACGGCAGCCCTGATCAGACTGCTCGGGCCAAAGTATAGCGTTTCCATCAGTGCGCGGTTTTCGCCATCAGTGAAGGTTTCTACCGGATTGTAGATGCAATACCCTGCATTGTTAACAAGGACATCAACCTGCTGCCCTCGGTTTTCAAGATCATCAATTACTTTGCCGCAGTTAGTATCATTGACATCTAATTGAATCCATTGACCGCCTTTGCTTTCAACTTCAGCAACGAGGTGAGGTGTAGCTGATGGCTTGCGTGAAGTTGCAATCAGATTGTGGCCGTTTGCCTGGACGATACGAGCCAGCGCCAATCCGAAGCCAGACGAAGATCCAGTGATGAGCCATGTGAGAGGCCTCTTGGGGGTGGTGTATATAGCTGCCATTTTGGGGGTTTATAATGTTCTTGAAAATATTTATAGACGATCTTAGAGACGCTTGTAGATGAGACTGGTTGCTTGAGATGGTTTGGGAACTTGGAATCTGTCTGGGAGAACCAGCCTTTATATAACAAACTTCCACACGCATATCCCTCCGACCAACACGGTCCTCTTCTTTCATCAACAATCGTTAAAATCCGTTGAGCTTGGACATAGACATCTTAATGCCATAATTTTCCATCGATCTGAGAACATGGCATTCCAAGTTGTCGTTGGTCGCCGGGATTTTGCAGGCAAATGAATCCATGGCTCGGGCCATGACCTTGACCCCGATTTCCTATTTTGGAAAACTTTCCGGAAGATGCCCCACCAAACATCGGCACGGCTCACGAGGTTCCCCCGAGTGTTTCCGTCTCGGATCAGCTTTTAGTTTGTCTTTTACTGTAAAACTATGGTGGAATATCGTCATTCGATCAAAAGGTAATCCAACTGGAGGTTGAGAGATGATGAGTCTATCGGTGTTAGCCAGTGGCACGCAGGTCAAAAGACAGTCGCCTTTGTGACTATGGAATGCCTGCTGTTTCGCTATGCCTTTTCAGGACGTAGTATATCAGGACATTGGTAGCCAACAGCCATTTGCCAACTTCTGCCTCGATAGTTGGGTGACTCTTGGTTCCTCGCGGTGTTTGTTTGTTTGTTTGTTTTATTATTAACGACCATAAGTATCTAGTTAACTAGATACACACGTCCCAAGGCTGAGCAATAGGTCGGTAGGAGCCAGTTTCCGTCTTAATCACCTCCACGTGGTCTTGTTCCTTCGAGACCGGCCTAGCTAGACAGCAAGCTTATTAACCAATAGCCGGAGGTGTTGACCCCTGTTCGCTACGTTTCAGTGTGATAAAGGAAAGATACAGAATTTTTATACTAGCAAAGTAAGCCAGTATAAGGGAAAAAACCCCTCTCTACAAGGGGAAAAACCTAGTGTGTCGTCGTAGGCTAGCTGGCTAGCCTATAGCTGCTGCGGGACCTAGAGGGGTCTTCAGCGTTGTGTCGTTACAAGCCGGGGCTTGCTTATTGGTTGTATCTTAGGAAAAATTAGCTGGAAAGGGTGCCCCGGCCGGATTCGAACCGACTGCCTTATGCGATGAACGCACATAGAGCCTGCCAGACGCTTAGCCACTGCGTCACGAGGGCGGTTCCTCGCGGTGGTAACTCGCACGTGATTTTTAGGGAAGCAGCATGAACAATATTTGTTCAGTATACAGTTCAACTGCCTAGACTCACTAAAGTTATAACCGTCACCATGTTAGCATCCTGGCTGTAACTTCAAGCATAAATCAACACAAAGGCAGTTGGTCCAGAAACGCTATCAGTCATATATATCCTCTCCTAAACTAAACTGCACTTCAAGTCTGCTTCTCCAATTCCAAGATTCTCTTGGCCGTGTCAGCCATCGTCTCATCCAGGCTCCTAAATGTCAAATTGAGCGCCTCAGTTGCCTCGTCCGCAATAATTGTTGCAGGAGCAACTTGTTCGTCCTCTCCACTGTCTGCAGGCAAACGTCCCTTCAGCTCAGGCACTTTAGCAAGAGAGTGCACGAGCGCTGTATATGTCATCGAGTGTCCACCAATGGTGAGTCTCTTATTAGCAACCTTGGGTTCCGTGAGCGCTTTTACATGTGCCTCAGCCAAGTCGCGAACATCGACGTAGCTTGGGAAGGTTGTAGGGGGAATCGTCGTGTATGAGCCATTAAAGAAGCTGAATATGATTTTGGCGCTGTAGTGCAGACCCTTTGCGCCCTGCTTCACTGGCTCTATCGGAGGTCCGAAGATGAGAGCGGGCAGAAAGACAGTGACGGAAAATTGAGGAGAGCTTGTCTTGACAAAATCCCAGATGGCAAGCTCTCCTTCTTTCTTTCCGGAGCAGTAAGAGATGTAGGCATTCTGAGCCTCGCGTGCTGCTTCCTGCGAGATTGGGAGCCAGGTGGAGTTGGTGAGGGGACCAGCAGAAACTTCTTCGGGCGAGCCTGTAGTGCAGGCGTTGATAGAGCCAGTGACGACGACAGACTTTAGAGTTGGTGCATTTGCTTGCGCAGAGCGAAGAATCGCTAGGTTGCTATTTGTATGATGATTAGTCGCGTACCAATTATTGTTTACCAGGCAAATCATCTTACCCTTCAACACTGGGATTTAGGAAATGCTGATCGTAGTCGGTATTCTCCGGATTGTCCAAAAGAGGCGCAGCGACATGCACAACCTATTAAAAGTGTTAGAACCCATAGAAGCAGGATATCTTGGTGGTGAACCAACATGGTCAAATTTGTTCTTTTTAAATAATTCATCCCATGCACTTCCATTTGTGATATCCTCAACAATAGCTACTTCGAGAGAGTCCTTCCATTCTGGGTGAAAAGAGTAAATGTCATTAGCAGCTGCCGCCGACCGAACTGTTCCAACCACTTTGTGGTTGAGCTTGATTAGAGCATCAATGATATGCGAGCCGACAAACGAATTCGCTCCAGTAAGAAGTATGGTAGACATTGTGATGGAGTAAAATGAGCAGATAGATTGTATGGGCTGTATGGATGGATGTTGGATGCTGTGAAGATAGACTTCAGAATAAAGATTCGGTTGGGTTGCGAAAGCTATTCTTTTTGTATCTTTTCCGCAACCTCATCCAAAGACTCTTGCCCCCGCAGTGGCTTCACATTTGCAATTTGCGCACCCTCCTCATGCGCCATGCACAACCAAGGCGTGAGGGGAAAGGGTACACCAGACTAATTTGGAATTTTTAGCATGTATCGTACATTGGTTTTGGTGTCTTCAGTATGCATATCAGTACTGTGTCTTCTTTCTGCAACCGTGAGTTTAGAAAAGTCTGGACTGTTCTCGCTTACTCGAAAGGGCTAGTATAATGCGTATTAGCAAAGCTTACGCCTCGAGAGTGGTGTTGTAGGAATCCACCCGCAGATTTGATATGCTTCTCATCTATAGTCCAATCCTTCGTCATTCAGCTTACCACTTTAATGCTAGTGTTTCATTTTGCTGAGTATCATTATTAATTCAGCTGCGCCCGGTTCTAACCTTAACCCGACAGCTTAATTGTAAACCTTATAAATGAGCCGGATATTACGGTTGCTGCGGGTAATTATAAATCACTCTGGCCCGATTTTCCTTGACAAATTACCTTGGCATGGTTACCCATTGTTTATCTAGCAGATTTATTTATACTGCATTGCCGCCAGAGGCTCAACTAATACTATTCTTCTGCGTGAGCTATATATCCTTTTCCGGGCCGACTACTTTGGAGTGCTGTTTACTACAGAAGAAAAATACTTGATATCACACAGCAATCGTCAAAATGTCCTCACCACACGTTCGCTCTTCGGGCTTCAGTGTCCATGTTACCATAACAATTGACCCGGCCAATAGCAGCGCCTTCCTTGCCGCTTTTCGAAGAATCTACGAAATTGTTGCTGCAGAGCCAGAGTGTACATACTTTGAGGTCTTCCAGTCACTCGAAGAACCCGGCGTTTTTCGCTTCGTGGAAAATTGGAGCAAAGATGTTCAGTGGTTCAAGGAGCTGAGCTCATTATAGCAGAACTAGTAATGTCTCTGTAACTAACCATCATTGATACCTGTAGGTCCAACTCACTAAGGCATACTACCGTCCGTATTTAGAGGCGACCGAACCAATGTGGATTAAGCCAAGATCAATCAAATACTTTGAAAGATTCTCGGGAGAATGGTTGACAGTGAAACCTGAAAACAACTAGTGCTTATCAGCTGAAGGCACCCATGACATGAAGGAGCTGGAAGATTGCCAGGAACCAAATCCCTCACAGAAAAGTGTTGCGCTAGCTGGAGTTCTTGTTAGTGTATACTCGAATACTTTACAACATTAAGTCGATTATATGGCCACATAAACTATATAACCAATTCCTTTGGCCTGCAATAATTAAATGTGAAGAATGATCTTGGGATATCTTATAAATGCCCTAAATGGAGGAAATGATGTTGGGATAACAATGAGCTTTTACGCGTAACGGCTACCGATTCGATCTGACCTAATCCTAATCAGGTTAAATCCAATGAAACCGAACTTGACAGCCATCAGCAAATTTAGAGAGATTAACCATGTCTATAATTAGGATAAGAGTGCCAATACAGCCGCAAAGGCTTATTCAGTGATTATTCGGTAAAGGATTTGACCCTGCCTTTGATCACGCATATAATCAGGGCAAATGATACTCCGCAGTGCATATTCTCTGTGGCGAAAACAATAATACTGCGGAGGTAGACATTGTGTCTTTAGGATTTTGAGACCTATAACTGCGTGGACCTTTTTTCGCGGCAGCTATGCAGTCAATACTGAGCAATATCTTCCACTTCTACTTATACTAGTGTGGTACTATAGCTGTGAGCTAGTGGTGGGAATCTTTGCCCGCCATTCTTGTATACCTGATTCCTTGAAACTTACAAACGTTCCGGTACTGTATACGAATGACCTCGAAAGAGACTCTACAGATGAAGTAATTAGAATCCCACTCTGTCCCAGTTCCAAACGCCATCCAGAATACCCAAATCCATTTCTAAGAATTCGGTTCCATCTGCTGCCAAAGTGTTTTCCATAAACTGCAAATCTTCGTCAGAAATAGATGGAAAGTGTTCGCTCAACTTGGAAGACTGAAGCGAATCAACGCCCAGTTCAACACCATCTTTCGCGATGTGGGTGCCAGTAGTCTCCATCTCTTCGATCAATTCTCGTTCCAACGGGTATAAATTGATGCGGTCTTTCAGTGTGGAGAGGATGCTCCATGTTGCGTCACCCATCTTGGTGAAGCCGCGCAAACGGTGAGCAATATGCAATGCCTGGCCAACCGCATGAACAACTTCTGTCCTCCTGGGGACCATTGTACCGCCAACGTCATGTATTAACAAAGAGCACAAGAGCGCTGCATTGTCAAACGGACAGAATGCGACCATGTAATATTTTGCTTGCTGTGGAAAGCAAAGATCAAAAGTGTCTCTGCTCACGGACATGGCTTTTAAGCTTATATCAACAATCTGCTGCAATAGAGCCATGGTTGCTGAAGAAATCTCTGCTTCGGTGCGCTCCACTGAGAATATCTCGGATGAAACAAGGATGGACCTCAAAAGTATAGCCTGGGTCATGTAGCCTACGCAGTGCAACTGTAGGCGTTGAAAGGGTATATGTGGAAAGTCTGTATCCCATCGCCTGTCTGGATTGACGATGCTAAATACCGCTGGCAGAGAAGACATCCAGGATTCAACAAAAGCAACCTTGCTCTGTAGGTTTGTCTTATCTACACCATCACCTTCACTCAGCTGCCTTGCAAGCTGACTCTCCAGTATCTTGGAAACAATATGAGATGGGACGTCAGGAGTGTTTGACTGATCCAAGGCTGGATTCGGCAGCGATACCGGGGCATCTGATTGTATCATAGGAGGGCGGTTAAAACTTGCCGTCATGAATCTAGTGTAAACAGCGTCAGCCATATGCAAGAAAACGAGGGCTAGCGCGAAGCAGCACATACCTGTCCCATGTGTACAGGGCACACCATAACCTCCGTCGAATCTCTAGGTCAAATTCACTCATCTTATCTGAACGCACATCCATGTGGATACCTTGAGACGCTCGCAGTTAGCTGAATAGTCTCTGTAGCAATTCTATCACGGGAACAACTATACCGATTTCTTGAGCCTGTCTCACTGCGGCACCTAGCTCATGCCAAGATCTGACAAAGTCCGCCTCCCCTTTGTGCCACGTGGCAGAAAGAAAGAGCTGCTGTGCATTGACGAGACCGCCAGAACCTGGAGATAGAAAGCCGCTAATGATTTGTGCGGCATCGTGATAAGACTTGCTTAGATTCTGAACGGAGTCACCCAGGTCGGTCTCCAGCTGAGATGAAGTTTGAGGCGGGAGAAACTGTGTAGAGTTGGCACAAATGCGGAGTATCAGACAAGTCAACGCAATGGTTGAGGTATTGCGCAAGCTCTGGGCTTCGCGACGGTGACACCACCAGTCGACATAGATGACCATGAAAGACGGCTGGTGCAAAATCCCGTAGTGATAGTTGACATTATCAAAAAAGTTCTTGACCAGAATGTCTGTATAGGGGCGTGGAGGCACGGCGCGGGAGGCTCTGAGAATTGGATCTGGCAGAGCCTCAGACGAATCTGTGTATTCAGCATTGCGCTGAGACAATGAGCCGATAGTCAGCCCTTATCCCTGCTACAAGAGGTCCCTAACGCTATAGGAATCCTTTATGGATTGCCTTACAGTTATACTACCAAAAATTGCGTCGTTCTTCTCATACATGTAGCCCAGCATGTGCATTGCAGATGCCGAATTGGTGACTTGAGTGGCATCATCTTGCGACCCAGAGACAGATGACGAAGACGCAGTTGAAGGCGTCTCCTTTGCAACGGTCATACGCGTTTCACTTGGCCTAAATACAGCTGGTCAGACGAGATTCAGTACACCGGTTGCTTCAATCACTCACTTCTGATGCCTTTGAGTCGACTGTGAGAACTGGCATTTGTGTGCCATTTTGCGGCTAGTGCAGTGGTTACAAGGCCACTGCCGGTCGCATTTCTTCTTCATCTTCCGGCACTCGAGACATGCCGTGACGGTGCGCCCTCGGCAGCGCTTGCTTGTATTCTTTTCCAGGTCCATTGTGTCTTGTCGCAATGGCATATGCAGAAGCTGTCAATTCAAGCTCCAGGTATGCTCATTGCTTTCTGCGACGCGGCCGCTATATAGCGGGAAAATCCATAACTGTCGGGTTTTTGGACGACCAGCGCGGAGACAAGCACATGGACTAGCGCGGAGTTGCTGACTGATGCTCCGAATCATTGCGGAATCTGTAACTATTGTCGGGAAACAGTGAAAGAAGATGCTAGATTTAGTTGTCAAGTTGTCTATATAAATGTCAAGAGATCTATTTCGTTAGGACAAAAAACTATCAATTCAGTCTCATCAACAAAAGCCACCAGTTTACATCTTTACCTCACATCTCAAACCACAAACACTTACACACAATGGCTCCTCTTGTATGGTTCATCACTGGAGCAAACGCCGGTTTCGGTCTTACCCTAGCCAATCTAGCTCTTTCCAAGGGCGATACAGTTGTCGCAACTGCCCGAAGCCTCTCAAAGTTTCCTGAGTCTCTTACAAAGAACCCCAATGCCGACTTGGTAGAAACAGAAGTCACCGCGCCAGCTGCCAACATTACCGCGCTAGTCAATGCCGCCGCTGCCAAACACGGAAGAATCGATGTACTTGTAAACAATGCAGGTTTTGGACATATCGGCGCCGTTGAGGAAGTTTCCGATGAAGAAGCTCATTACCAATTTGATGTCAACTTCTTTGGCGTGCTCAACTTCACAAGAGCGGTTATCCCACACATGAGAAAACAAAAGTCCGGCGTCATTGTACAACTTTCTAGTGGCGTGGGCATTCTCGGCCCTCAAGGAGCCCCGCTTTATTCAGCTTCCAAATTCGCGGTTGAAGGTCTGAGCGAGTCCATGGCCATAGAGTTGAAACCGTTTGGCATTCGCGTTCACATTGTTGAGCCCGGCGTTTTCCGAACCGACTTCTTGAAATCCATCTCCCAAGGCCAGAATGTGAGCCGCCATCTGGACGGATATGCGGATTTGGGGGGGATGCTCACTGGAATGCATGGGAAGCAGCCGGGCAATGCGGAGCTTGGCATCCAACGTCTGTATGAGATCGCGACTGGGACAGGAATGGCCGCTGGCCTGGAGGATCAACTTCGATTTCCTCTAGGATCGGACTGTTATTCCATGCTGGAGGCGAAAATTAAGATGCTCAATGAAACGGCGGAGAAGGGCAAATCGATTGCGCAGAGCACGGATTATTAAACTATTCATGTCCTTTAGACATACATCTACAGATAGAACAGCATCAAATGACTTTAGATCATAATTAAAGAACTTATTTTTTACCACTACGAGCTCTCCTCAGATTAAACGACAAGAAAGGGACTTGGATCATAGTATAATGGCATAGTACAGAAAAACAAGTTCAGATGATGCTCTGATCCCAGGGTAAGCCATCGGACCTGGTTTGAGCCATTTGCCTCTAGGCGTATTTTTAGAAGCGGCTTCAACTCTCGGAAAATTAAGCTTGTGTGGAGCCAGAATAAAGGCGCACCACTCAAATCCTTCGCCCAGGTACAAGTGTCCTTCACGAAGCTCAAATAAGATCAACAAGTTTTTTTTTTGCATGTTGGTGGATAGCAACTAACCGAGCTCATTCTTCATTTGGAGATGTCCCGGTCCTAAAAACCTTGGCAGCAATTTCACAATTAGCCGAGGCGGTATCGGAACAACTCAAGCCCTCCAGTCATGTCGGCAGATGGCTCAGAGTGGGCAACCGCCTGTTGGTTGTGCGTTCACTGCTTCTAAACTAGGTATTCATTAACAGAAAAGGGCATGCCTTGACTGAGAGAGCGGCCCCGGAAATAATGGTCCAGGGCATTAATAAACAACTTTGAGATCATCAATTTGATGGCAAAACCGCAACAAGTTTTGCCATGGAGGTTGAAAAGAGAGCGCCAATGGGGGTCCATATTGGTCGCCTTAGACTGGGGCACACGCCTACGATTACGCACTTCGCACAACCGCCTCCGATGGTCCTGACCGACTTCCGGCATGTCATTTACATGGGTTAACACTACTAGAGTTGAGACAATGCCGAAATCATCAGCCGGCATAGTGCAACAATCCCCTAATTGCGGGGGATTTGCAGTCAGAAATACGCCACGGCTTCTAGATTCCCCAACGAAGCGTTAATAGACATCAATCGTAGAACAGATCATGTATTATGTATCTCGCTCAGGTACTTGTATGAGTTCACATAAATCTCTGGTGCTGATGTTATTTGGTGTCATCTGTTCTCAAGTCTACAAATGCTTAATTACTGGCTTAACAAGTCCTCATTTATAAGGGACCACCGGCGAATCTCCCTTTTAAAGAACGACATGAGATTTATATTCAGTGTAGACATTTAACCTAATTTGCCAGAACAAATCTCAGCATCCATCAGTAGATCTATCCAACTCAACATTTGCTTTCCATCAAATCCACCATCTCGGGTTTAACCCTAGCGATATGTCTTACTACAATAGGCGGAATTGTTAGCGTTGCATTAATCTTCCAATTAAGGTTATTCTTACAGGGCAATTGCAGCCGCAAATACCGCAGCAAGTGGGAGCATCGAAAGTTCCGCATCCAATGTTGGAGTTGTAGCAGTTGTCTGCATCGTGAAGATCGCTCTGGAGTGACTGTTTAGATAATAGTTATATGCCCAGCGCCAATATTCAACTCACATCGCAGACGGTGAACTATCAGTTCTGGTTAGTATTTAAACAACAACTAGTATATATACAGGATATGCAGAGATCTTTTTACTTACGCAGTCGCAGTCGGCGGGAGTGAGAGCTGCGGTGAAGGTCACGCCCACGAGGACGGTGAGGAGAACACGGATTTGCATATTTATGGTGTATTTGGGTATTGAAGACTCAATGGTATGTTTGACGAGATGAGACGTAAAGAAGTTCACATCTGCAGACCGTGCCGAGTCTTTTATAGATTTCTAGATGTTTTCCAAGCGGACTTGCCGGAGTTTTCTGATCACCGCCGGTAATACTATCTATCCGAGTCAAGTTGATTGAAGAAAGAGAAAGCAAACGGCATTGTGTCCAACTGTTGATTGTCATTGGCCAATGGCATCAACAGGCACGGATGCATGATGGGCATTTACTGGGGGACGTTATATAATCATTGGATAAGGCATAAGTAGTACATGTGGATAAAGACATGCTACGAGTAATTAAAATGTTAAGTTACAGGCTAAAGTGTGTTGGAATAGGTAGTGATCATTTTAAACTGAGATGCATCTCCAGTCCCCTGTAATGTGGCTCGGATTACGATCATAGACTCGATACATCCGGCACTATGACTGGGATATTTTTTTATTTCGTTAATTGATAGTAAGTCTCAATTTTACCTGAAAATGATTTAGTCGCCTCAATATTCATTGTATGGAAGGCTCAAAGGTAATTGAGAATCTCCATGAATCATTGAGCCTTAGATGAGATCAGCCGTTACATTAATAGCGCCAATCTCGGCTAGTTTGTCCGTTCTCTCCGCTAAAACTCAGCAGTATGCTTATAATTGTTTTATTCCAGACTTGGAAGGAGCCCGCCACTCATCATAAATCGTGAGCCCTTGAGCTGTGTTGCGCTGCATAGAGAAAGCGGGCGACCATTAACAATGTTGATTTTTATCTCAAAGACTTAGTTTTACCATTGGATATGGCCTCAGTGGAAATCCGAGCATTTCAAATTTCATGCGCACTACATCTTGACACGCCATGTGCTCTGAATTAGTTATCACCTCTCTGTTACTGCATCTGGGCCGGCATATGTACCGAGATATCACATAATCATTTGCTCATCGGATACCGCACTTTCGCTCTCATAACCTAGTTAGGAAAGCAGTTGGGTTAGAAAGCCATACCCCTGATTTGTTAGTGATATAAATGCATGGGTAGTAGGACTATATGAAACCCACATCATATGACATCTGGTCTACTACTAAGACTCATTTTCACTCATCTGTAGTGGAGCTATAATACGACGCAGTCGTTTATGAGCCAAAAGCTCAAGAGCAATGAGTAGTGAAACAGCCCATGAGTTCCAGGGACAGGGATACATATAAGGTTTCGAGAAAATATGTCTTGAATGTATTCTAAAGTCTTTGAGTAGGGTGAGGAGTTATTGACTTGACCAATGGCATTGTTAGATCGTGGGCCACGATTACAAGGTTTGTCGCAAGTTGATGACAAACATAAAGTTAATACATTTCAGACAGGCCAGGTGTGTGTCCAAGAAACAGTTTCACCTGTATACATTGTAAAGAAATACATGAGTACAAGGCTGTATTGAAGAACTACATCATGGCCGATGTGAAGATACAAAAAGTCAAACCCAAATGCTATCATTATTTCTCGTCATGTCATATCTTCCGGGTTGGTATTTAAGAGACTCATAATTCGACATATTTATCTACTTTTTTGGCAATAAATATGCGTCTCGATTGTTGTATAGGGCAGCAGATCGACCATTTATGTTCAACACTAGATTCCGCAACATGTGGAAATACGACTAGGCTAAAGTTTCAACATTGGACTAATTATTAAACACACAATCGGCTTATCTCTACCAAGTTCGTCTATTGCGTCCTCTTTCGCTGCCTTGATATATCTAACACATGATTGGCTGATCGCATCTAGGTTGCTCAGCGATGAAAATGATGATGGATCCCAGTTTCCACTTCCATCGTCCACCATGTTTGTAAAGTAGCGAGCGGCTGTGGATAGGTAGGTATTGGCAACTTATGTCGCAAAATCACAACGGCAGATCCTCAGTCTTGACATCCGCCAACTTTTGATACTCAATTATCCGCAAGGCTCTTGGGTCCCCCTTTTTGACAAGCTCATTGTAGCTTGCGCTGTACACCTTCAGACCCTCAATAAAACCAGGCTTCTTTTGTTTCCAACCAGCAGCCCTTTTTAGCTTTTCGGCACTCATGGCATGAGAGAAGCCAGTCAGTTCTTGATAAAGCTTTCCGCTCTCCACAGGCTTGAAAATGATCGTATGCTTGCCTCCGTATTGTTTGCTGACCGCCTCTGCAATGGCGCCAAGAGTTTCATAGTCATCGTTTGCTATATTATACAGCTCTCCATGGCCTTGCGATCCAATCTTTGTCGCTAGCAAAAAGTATGCATCGGCCACATCATCAACGTGGACGCCGTGGTAGACAACATGCTCAGAGCCATATAGAACGATTTGATCCCCGGTAGCAGCCTGATGAAGAACTGTTCCGTACCAGGAGGCACTCCGACCGTAAATGAGCGTCGGTCGAGCTAAAATTGCGTGGAAGTTGGCGGCATGGTTAAATACTTGTTGTATAGTATTATGTCGTATAACGTGCATTGGCAGAGGGTCGCGGGGAATAGTTGACTCGTCTGTTACCACAAAATTCTTGGATGAGACAAGGCCAGAAGGCCCGGTGTCTTTGGCGCCAGTGGTGAATAGGAGGAGAGGTTTCTTTCCTGCACGATTTGCCGCCGCAGATGCGGAAATAACAAGAGCAATGATGTCGGCAAAGTGGGCTTCGTAACGGACCATGTCTTCTGTAGTAGAGATAATGACATCGAACTCGACATCTTGAATCCCCTCAAGAAAGCCCACGTCTCCAGGCGCGCCCACGAGGGGAATGATCTCATTTTCCAACAGGCCGGTCGCCTTTTCCGCAGAACGCACCAAGCCATATGTCTCCCACCCCTCGAGATAAAATTTTCGACATAGGCTCTCTCCTAGGAAGCCGTTTGCGCCGGTGATCAGAACTCTTTGTATAGCCATTGTTGCGTTTGGTAGTGATTGCTTTTATAAGTCGTTGTAAACGTTGTCTTATTAGTGCTTGCCAAATCTTTATGATCCATACGTCCTATTTATACTCTGGTTGAACACTCAAGAGTGGGCAAATCCTGGCATCCCAGGTGCCTCAGTCTCTTCTCCCCATACTACACATCGGTGTCTATGTATCCGAGTTTTCCGCGCATGTCCGCATTTCTAAGCTAGTTTGTGGCGTTTTAATCTGAGGTGGCCGGCATTAAACCGACGGTCGCATGCTCTGCACTGATATGGCGGTTTCATCTCATTAATTAGCAGCTAAATCTGTCATTTGTGTGGTGGAAGTAGGTATCTGCTTACTCGTAGTTCTCATCCAGAAGCCGGGAGAAGAGTTGCTTGCGGAGTGGATCAGATTTAGCTCGGCGAAGTTGGATGGGAAATAGCGGGAGCTATCCTGTTTCGCTTAGTCGCCGCATTCAATGGTAGCGGCCCAAGAGAGATACCGAGAAAGCCAACGAAGAAGCGACGTAGGTTGGCACCAACTAATTCAGTAATATCGACACGATGGACAACAGTGGATAGTTAGTAATAGCGCCACCCTCGCCGATGCGGCCGTATTGTACCCTAAGCGCGACGCGGTCGAGTGCCAGGCCAAGATAGAATAGCCCTATCTCTTTGAAGGTGGTAAGGCAGGTTTTTTGTACCTTTCCCCACAACACCCCTGCAACAAATTGGTACTTAATCGTGACCTAGGTCACAACAGAATAAATGCCTTATTAATTGATACGTAACGCGTTTTTTTGTGACTTCTAGCTAGATCACTAACAATCTCGTGTCTCAGACCTCTAGAAGCAAGCTACAGTCTAGCTGCCGTAATGGATCCGAACTTTCCAAAGCCACAAATTAAGCTAGAATTCGATCCAATTGAGGTTATTGACCGTGCCTTTGTTATCTATTTCCTGCCTTCTTCGCCGTTGTTACTATTCCAGCTTTTCCTACCTATTTTCCTAGTTGAAAAATGGGTAAAATATATAAATCAGGCGCCAATTCCTAGGCCGTACGGGCCACCTACAAAATACTTAAAGAAATTACGTTAGACTGCAATCTCCGTTAACGAGGTATATGTTTAGATTGGAATCCTGATTTATATAGGAATTCATAAGGAAATGCGGCTTAAAGACTATTAGAAGACCTTAATAGCTGAGCAACCTCGTCTAGATTATATTATTATTAGATTTATGTTATTTGACTAATTCCAGTAGATTTTACGGCGGATATGTATTTTTAATCCCTCTCTTCCTAATGCTATTTCTAAGAGCTTCTAACGCGTTAACGAATGGTCTTTGCATATATAAGCAGCGTTAATCTAGGCCTATAGCCTAGGCACTAATATTGCTGTAGATGAGTATATAATTCGCTATTTAAGGAGGTTTTACAAGATAACGTATATCCCCTAGAAGCCAATTCCAATTGGCTTTAAAGCTTAGGTTGTGGGCTAAGCTGGCTATTTCCTTTAGTGGGATTTTTATTACCCTCCTTTAATAAACCCTTGAAAATCGAAGCGGCTAAAAGATCGCGAGGATCCTGATTATCTAGCCCCGACGTAAGCTGTGGTGCTTGCTTTAGTAAATCGGCTGCCTTGCGCTAGCTATTACGTCTTTACAGATAACCTATTTTTAACTACAATACTTTTCCGGCTTCTTTGCATATAGGGCCATGCGGCTACAGGTACCTGCTGTATAAATAGCGGTATTAGCGATGCCTTTGTATAGGCTAAAAAAGAAGAAAATAAGATCCCTTGGGGCTAGGTTATAGCGGAGCCTATGCCTAATAGTTTAGTTAGTAATCTAGCTAAATAGATTTACTAGGAATTCCCTTACTAATTTATCTTCCGGCTTCCTAGGTTAACTAAATTGTATGGAAAGATAATGCCTTTGTGTTATTCTTTAGTACGGTATATAAGGGCAATAGCTTCTAAATGCAACGGCGTAAGCGACCTTCTTTAATAAATATTATAATATAGGCTGTAAGGTGAATTTTTAGTGATAAAGTGGAGATGGCTTTTCCGATTCTAGAGATTACTATAGACTATAACTTCTATATAAATGGAATTAATATTAGTAATTAGCTTTGCAATAGCTTAGGGTATAATTATTATTTTTATAGAGGAGGTTAGTAGGTAATAGTATAGTCCTTCTTCTTTAAAGTGGCCTTAGTTAATAGCTATCTCCTTTAGCTTTGAGGATTACCTTCTTGGGATCGGTATAATAACTAAAATAACTAGCAAACGCGTTTAGTTAGTAATATTTTCTAAACGTATGGTAAAAAAGGAATAATAAGGAAGAGATTTTGAGCTGGCGATATAAATATACTTATTTTATAATATAATTATGTTAATCGGAAGAAATAGGGGTCTTGCTTCGGCTGTAAAGGCATCTGGATTAGCGAAATAAGGTTACGGAGTTAAGTTTTGGGGGAAATTAGTGGGAATTGTGCGCGCTGGACTATGACCTCTTACGGTTGTGATAAGTGCGATATACCTATTTATATCCGGAAGAATTGCTGGGACTTATATTATAAGCTAATTTGCTAGCTATTTAATGTATCTTTTATATTTTATTATCTAATTAGGTTAAATTTTATTATTGTGGGGGTGGGTATAAAAAACCTGCCTTACCACCTTTAAAGAGATAGGGAGGCTGGCATTGAAAGCACCAGCGCCACGCACTCGCAACATGAAGGTGGCGATCCACCGTCCCAGCTCACATCCTCGCCAACATGCCCGAGAAAGAACATGGCAATTAGGTAGGTGATGGGATTGCGAAGCTCGTGCCGCGCAGTCAACCAATTCGAGTAGTTTTCGGTGTTAATTAGTGTAGACAGTTGCAAGAACATCATGTTGAATTGTCTTTGACCCGCTGGATCAATAATGGATTAAGTTTATACTCTTTTATTTTTCTAACGAGTTTCCATGCACAATCCTCATGACTAAGTAAATGTCTGCGCAATCTTTGAGTGACTAGTCCCTTAATCTAAAGTCAATCTATAATTGCCTTCTTTGTAGGCCTGTTGGGACAGCGATAAGAGTCGAGTCGTAACAAATCCACTCTAATTCATCACAAATTTCTCCCCAACCATCTCTTCAGAGATGGTCCAGAGCTCTTTTGCTCCTTCCACAATTCCAGCATAAGCAGATCTAGGTTCTGTAATTTGGCAGTCTTCGAGGTAACCACCGTTGAACTTGACAATATCTGGGTCAAAAGCAGCAACAAGGCAGGTTGATACACCTTGACTCAAAGTTTTACGGGTTACCATACGAGCCGTTGGACTATTGACCTTATCAACTTCGCCTATCGTTATACTTTTAGATAAATATGCGCGCTGGTGGATTGTTTGGGGACTTACGAAGGCTTTCCCGGGTGGTTTCATCCAGATGCTTTCCCAGGTTACTCTGAAAGGCTGACTCATGAGTTATGGATAATGAAAAATCTTTCCTGTTCAGTAATGCTTACCTCCAGGGTGAACACTAAACGACGAGATGCCGCGCTCATGGAGTCTCTTAGCATGCGGGAGAGACACAGAGAAGAGCATATTTGCAGTCTTAGCCTGGCCGTATGCGAGCCAAGGGTTATACACTTTGCCATCCTATTGAAGTCAGCTCTGGAGCTCGTCCAGACGTCACTAGCCGACTAGAACTGATGGGCGTATATACCTTAAAGTCTAAATCGTCAAATCTGACGTTGCTGAATCTGTGGCCTGCGCTTGAAATGTTGACCACCCTCCCACCATCAGCTATTACACGACTTTTCAACAACAGGTTAGTGAATAAAAAGTGTCCCAAATGGCAGATGGCAAATTGAGACTCAAAACCATCTATAGTCTTTGTGTAGGGGCACGCCATGACGGCTGCGCTGTTTATTAGTACATCGACTTTGACAGCCAACTCTTTGGCCACAGCACGTATGGAAGATAGAGCGGCCAGGTCCATTGGCAAGATTTGCACCAGCACTTCTGGATAAATGCATATGATTTTCGACGCAATGGGCTGCGCGCGCTCGACACTGCGTGCAGAGAGGATGAGCCGTTTGGGTGAGGCGGCAGCCATGATGATGGCTGCCGCGCCAGCGAGACTGTTTTCTGCAACTCCAGTCAAGAGGACTGGTACGGTCTTAGTAAAATATAAACAAGGGTTTCATAAAGGTATGGTACCCGTTTTCCCCTGGATTAAGTCTTCATACTTAGCTGCTGCTTCTGTTCCTTCAGTAAAGGGACCAAAAGTGTTGAGCGGCTTAGTTTCTTCCATTGTGGTATTAGCTAAGTCACAGTCTCAATGTAATGAGCAAGAAAGAACTTTGATCAATCTAATAGGTGCCTGCAATCTTGTAAAGCCGTGGCGTAGACTCAAACTTCAATCGCTTTATATATCAGATAGCCTGCCATTAATCTCCATCAAGCTCCCTTAATTCCGCAGATATATTTGATAATTTGGAAATGCCGTAACTTAACACGCTATTGAATGCATCCATAATGGTGTTAATAGAAGAGGCTGCGACAATATTCCTGCTATTCTCACTAACTCCACTAATTGTTGAGGTTAGTGCATGCCCGCAACTCCCCGCCCCCTGCTAGCACACTTCACAGCGCGGGTTGCTAACTTTTAACCGCAATTTCCCAACCCAGCTTGTAGTCACTACGATGCAGAAGAGCGAGCAATAGAGTGTTAGGCATAACTGCTGACTCAGTCCTCCGCATAGAGTACTCTGTGCTCTGTAAAAATAAGAAATGCGGAGATTTGATGGAGGCCTGAGTTATCGACGAGATCGGCGGGAATGAGCGCTAGCGTATGATTTGTACCAAAGAGGGCTTTGAATACAACTACACCGTAGAGATCAGCCAACTTTATTACCTGTGACCAAGGTCCAATTCCATGGTAAAGTAGACCGGAATAAACATAGTTCAGAATCTAAAATTCAAGACAGTTGAGTTCAATTTCGCTAAAGAAGAATCGTTCCATATCAATATAAGTTTGACCAACTTCGGCGTGCTCTCGGCGAATCTTCATAAACACCTAACGATATAACCGAGAGAGGCGTCTCTGGGACGTCTTATTCTACTCTGACTCGTAAAAGTAGATCTCTTTTAGTGCTTCTACAAGAAAGGTCTATGAATGGTGTTTAGCTAGTCGTCTCTTCAAGTATAGCTCGGTCCGTGGAAGGCAATCGAGGAAGAGTATAAAGAGAAAGACAATATCGAGCTTGCGGGAGAATGTAAATTTACTCACCGTGCTTTTCTTTGCTCTTGTTGTCTCTGTCTCTGTCTTTGTCGAGATGAGACTCATCTGTCAAGTTGCCGTAGTTGCGGCAATCCTGACCGGCTTGGCACATGGAGCCACTCATGATATCACTAACGACACCTATTTTTATGGGCAATCACCTCCAGTCTATCCAGCACGTAAGTGAAGAGTGAAAGAATAATTAGCATCAAACATGTTAACGAAAATTTAGCCATCGCTGAGGGTTCCGGAAGTTGGGCTGCTGCGTATGCCAAGGCCGTAAGATTCGTGTCACAGTTGACTCTGGAAGAGAAGGTAAGCATTTTGTTTTTATGCTCTCTGATGTATATAAGCTATTCTTTATTAACAGTGATAGAATAACCTCACGTATGGTATAACTCCTGACAACGGCTGCTCTGGCATGATACCTCCGATCAAGCGTCTTGGTTTTGAAGGGATGTGTCTTCAGGACGCTGGAAACGGTGTCCGAAATACCGATTTCGTGTCCAGTTTCCCTAGCGGGGTTCATGTTGGGGCTAGCTGGAACAGAACATTAGCATATAACCGTGCCAACTACATGGGATACGAATTCAAGAGAAAGGGTGTTCATGTTGCTCTGGGTCCTCTCGTTGGCCCTCTAGGGCGTGTTGCAACTGGTGGTCGTAACTGGGAGGGTGCAAGCAACGATCCCTATCTCACTGGCGTGCTGGCAGCAGAAACAATTAGGGGCATACAAGACGCTGGAGTCATGGCCAGTCTCAAGGTAAGACAACTACCCAATCCATCAAAGAAATTCATTGCTAACAATGGTAGCACATGATTGGCAACGAACAAGAGCTGTACCGATTTCCCACCAAAGACACCCTCAACCGTACTGTTGAGTCAGTATCCGCCAATATTGATGACAAGACAATGCATGAACTTTATCTTTGGCCATTCGTCGATGGCGTCAAGGCTGGAACAACCAATGTCATGTGCGCATATAACAGAGTCAACAATTCTCATTCATGTTCTAATAGTAAACTTCTAAACGGCCTGCTCAAGACTGAACTCGGATTCAAGGGGTTCGTTGTCTCAGATTGGGACGCTCAACACACCGGTACTGCTGCAGCACTCGCCGGCCTGGACATGGCCATGCCGGACGGGCAGGCCTTCTGGGGTGCCAACTTCACCGAGGCGTATCTTAACGGCAGCGTGCCCATTTCACGGCTTGACGACATGGCCACGCGTATCATTGCGTCTTGGTACAAACTCGGACAGGACAAGCCGAGTTTTCCCAGCATTGGTATTGGCATGCCGTATAATTTATCGGAGCCTCATCGCATTGTTGATGCCCGCGACCTGGCTTCCCGCTCAACCATTTACCAGGGCGCCATCGAGGGCCATGTTTTGGTAAAGAATCACAAGAACGTTTTGCCCCTCAAGCATCCAAAAGTACTCGCCGTCTTCGGATATGATGCCAAGGCTCCGCCGCAGTATATGCCAAATCGCAACAACCTCAGAACAAACCCATTCTTACTTGGGTACGAAGCTAGCTTCAACCAGCTTCCGCTTGCTCTTTCACAAACCCAAATTGATTGGCCGTCACAATTGCAGATTGCCATCAATGGTACCTACAGTGTTGGTTCGGGTTCGGGTGCCAATAGTGGTCCCTACATCAGCGCTCCACTAGATGCTCTACAACGGCGTGCGATGAAAGACGACACTGTTGTTTATTGGGATTTAGCCATGGAGCCTGGACTTAGTGGTTTCTATGAAGCTGCGGACGTCTGTCTCGTTTTCATCAATGCATTTGCCTCGGAGGGTATGGACCGTCCCGGCCTCCATGATGACTACTCGGATGGCATCATCCAAACCGTTGCTGCCACTTGCAATAACACTATGGTGGTTATCCACAATGCTGGTGTTCGCTTAGTTGACCAGTGGATCGAACATCCCAATGTTACCGCTCTTATCTTTGCACACTTGCCCGGTCAGGACTCTGGAAATTCTCTAGTTGACCTTTTGTACGGGGACGCTGTTTTTAGCAGCAAGCTCCCATACACGGTACTGAAGAATGAGAGCGACTACGGAGACATGCTCTATCACTCTCATGCCATTGCTCCCTACTCTTACTACCCCCAGTCTGACTTTACTGAAGGCGTCTATATTGACTACCGCGCATTTGATGCGAAGGATGTGACACCGCGCTACGAGTTCGGCTTTGGCCTTTCTTACACCACCTTTGAGTATTCCAATCTGCGTATCGTGAAAAGCGAGGGCGCATATGCCGGTGCCTACCCCGTCGGCAAGATTGGAGACGGTGGACAAGTCGACTTGTGGGATATCCTGGCAACCGTCACTGCTACCATAAAGAATACTGGATCCATGAAAGGATCCGAGGTTGCTCAACTGTATATCGGCATCCCGGGTGGTCCAATGAAACAGTTACGTGGCTTTGACAAGGTCTGGATCAATCCCAGAAAGAAGGTGAAGGTGTCATTTGATATCACTCGCCGAGATCTAAGCCAATGGGATACCACAGTGCAGAAATGGTACTTACATCCCGGCCCATACACTCTCTATGTCGGAGCTTCCAGTCGTAATCTTCCTCTTGATGGAACATTGTACATTTAGGTGCAAGATTCGAGTATACCCGATACACACCCCAATAGTATGTACTGTCGATTTCTTAGATACGCATTGCGACGGCAGCCACAAGAAGACAAGATATTGGCTATGCCATCCTGTCCTACACTTAACAGAATATTTATTCAATTGCATTGCTATTAGAGTGATATTTCTTTTGAATCGCTGGAAACATATTCTAATATCGTATATTATGGATCGTATTAACCAACCTAATATAATATAAATGCTAGGGGGTTATTATAATAGGTTCATAACCGCACATTCAGCCCTCCATACGCTTGAAATGGGAAACCGTCTTCACCTTTAGCTCCTCCGTCGCATGATTATCAGCCACTATTTTGGAGCAGGCATGAAGCTGCAAGATGCTCACGGTCCACATATGGTTGACCCCGTGTTCGATACACATCTCCACAGCGCGAGCTTTATGTGAGCCAGTAGCAATAATGACGACTTCCCTTGCATCTAGCATAGTGCTCACCCCAACAGTAATAGCTCTGGTTGGCATTGCAAAGTCCGTATCTTGAAAATGTGGCGACTTGGCAAGCACGGGGTCGAAAGTCAGAGTCTGAACTCTAGTCCTTGACGCTATCGAGCTTCCTGGTACGTTGAATGCCAGATGCCCGTCTATTCCAATACCTCCAAGGAATAACTCAACACCGCCGTATGATTCTATTTTGCGTTCATACTCCCTGCACTCGAATTCCAGGTCGGCAGCATTTCCGTTAGGAATGTGAATCTGACTTTCTGGAATATCTACATGAGAGTAGAAATGCTTCCACATGAAAGTATGAAAGCTCTCGGGATGCTGTCGCGGTAGATCAACGTACTCATCCATATTGAAGGTCACAACATGCCGGAAGCTAATACGACCACTCCTGTATGCCTCCACGAGTCGCCGATAGACTCCGATTGGGCTACTGCCTGTCGGCACACCAAACAGAAATGGCTTGTCTTTCGTGGGAGCGAAATCTAAAATTCTCTCTATCAACCCGAGTCAGTGCTGTTTTTACACGGGTACGACGAGATAAATGCCATACTAATAATGTACTCGGACACGTAGTCAGACACTGCCTCATGGCTGTCTCTAATGATAAGCTTCCTAAACATTGAAATGTCAATCTTCAGACATTAAGGAATTCAGCCAAGTGAAGCTCACATTGCTTTTGCCTATTTATCCAAAGATACGCGCTCCTGCGGTATTGAAATGAAAGATATCGAGAAAAGAGTTGTTGTCAGGGGCTTGATAGGAACTCTTCGTGACAGCAAGAAGAAAGTAGACTTCCGCATTTATAGATAGATATAGACAAACATGATGAAGCCCAGGTATCATTTTACGTCACGCAAAATCTGTTCGGGCGAGGTACGCTTCTGGTAGTAAACAATAAAACTATGAATGCTTTTCCTCTCCGGTGAACTTGCCGAGACATCCAGGGTTCTGGTATAACCTAGATTCTTGCCGATATTTGAACATATCCACTCGAGAGAAATATTCAGCTCATTCCAAAGGCTAAGCCAGCATTGTGTGCTTATGCTGTAGCTTGTTGACTGTGATCATGAGTCAGGCGACGATCTTGTTAAGTGAATTCTCCGACATCACTAAGCGGGGAATTGCGGACTCAGAACACTTCATCCAGGATCAGTGGTCCATTAGCATCTTTGACGGGAAAGGCGTTCTGATTAAATGTTACAGGCGGGGAGTAGCGGAATAAGAGGCGATCCTTGTCGCTTATTGCTTGTTAATAGGGCGCTATTGATTGCTAGTACTAATTTCTTGTTCCACTAACTAACTCTCTAACAAGCGCCCATTGTGATTACCACCCAACTCAGCCGTCGCCCTGTGCACAGTATGCAAGTATAGTTAAAGCAGTACCTCTATCAAAATGCATACAGTGTAATGTAGCTGATTATTAGCATTTGACTCATCCAGCTGCCAATTGGCCTATAAATAAAATGTATAGAATGTGAATTTAATAATTTCGATTGCTTGTAGTTTTAAAGTAAATGGATTTATAATATATTAACTTTAAAGCAGTCCAAGCATCCATCTAATACTATTCCAGCCAACAATTCTTTTATAAATAGTTCTCTTAGTTTGCATTATGTCTCAACTACAGTGCCAGTGAAGAACTTATCAACTGCAGAAAGCAGCTCTAGATATGATGTAAGCTGCGATGATTTTGAACACCAGTACCGCAGTGTTTCGTGCAACCTCGCGACGCCGGCATACCAGTTAAGTGGCATTTGCAGGCCTGATTTGGACGCCGCGAGCAAAAGACATGCGCCGCCAAGTTCCCTCCGGATCTGAATCCACCGGCCGTGGTGCCAATGCATCTGATTCGAAGCGATTAAATAACTGGAGATGTGGGCAAGACCTTGCTCAGCTAAGTTTGCCACATCGTTGCTGACGGAGTTTGGGTTATGGATTGCACGGTAGAGGAACGGGCGGCAGGGTAGTTCTGAGACCCTGTGATAACCGAATTGAAGATAGTACATCAGCTCAGTTGCGACAGGTCCTGGAGACAAGGGAAAAGCGAGGGAGGGTGGGAGGCAGCCGTGCCACGAATCAAGCTGTCTCTGAAACTCGGCAGCGATCGGTATAAGTTGATGTATGGGGTACTTGGGGTCTAAGAAAGTGTCGGAGTCTTCTGGATACATCGTGTCGACGATGCTATCGATGATGCGCCGGATGGCCATTTCGGCGAGATAATAGTACCAGCTGTTCTCCTGAATGATTTCCCATTCGTTTCCAGATACTAGCGACTCCTTATCTTCAGGCGGAGATGGATATTGTTCAGAGAGATCCAGGTGAGCAACAGCCAAATGACCCAGCGGAACTTCAGAGAGAATTTCTCTAAGCCAGGTCAGACGCACATATTCCTTCTGGTTGTGGTTACAAATTTCACTAACCTTTCGGATTTAAAACATGTCCAAAACAGGCGGCGAATAATATTTGACGAACTACTCAAGTCACCAGAGAGCGTTGAATGCGGGGTGCTACAAAGAATGGTCAGAAATGCTCGCCACAATACAGGTGATGGAGGAGAACCTATAGGTGGTGGAAAGAGAAATCTGTACAGCGGTTCCTGCTGCATGAAACATGTGTAACGCCGCCAGAGGATTCAGCGTATACATGTGATAGACACTATTGAGGTCAGTACGTTGCCAATGCCGACAAGGCTGATGCCTGGAACTTATAAAACCCACCTAGCCAAGCAAAGGCATTGTATTGGCAATATTCTAGGTTGGCCTATAGCATAACCTAAGCGCTGCTCCGCGGCAGAAAAGTAAACTTTTGCTCGTTGTATATCGTTGGATCTGGTAGAGGAGAATGTGGATGCTTGGCTCTCCTTGTCAAGTTCCGACAGAGTGTCACCGTATTCCCAGCTAGATGCCAGACTCCCAAGAGCACATATGATCAGTACCAAGCAGGTTGGGGTGTCCCACACTGCACCTTGCTCATAAAGAGTGCTGGCATAACTCATGATGTCCTCCAAATCTAGAATAGGATTTTTCGTATAGACTTCCTGAAAGAAGCGGCCGATAAGGGGCTCGACATCTATCCGGGCAGTAGACAACAGGGAGCAGCTAGGCTCCACGGTAGATGATGTGCTAATGCTATGTGAAGCAGCTGGGTGGGCAAAGCAATCGCTGAGGTAAGTGACACATTGGTTATTATTCTGGTCAATAAAGTTCACAGGAATCAGGCCAGAGAGGGCACCACGAAAGACAGGCCATGAGAGGAGGGTATCAGTCCGTATTCGAGCAAGAGATAGTACATTCTTGCTCCAAATGGTTGGTTTTTGTGATGGCGAAGTGTCATAAGATCCGTCAATCGACTCCAATACTGGTGCTCAGGCTGATGCGGCTGGCGGATTGGGACGGTCCTTTCGTAGTAAGTCCTCGATAACGGATAGGCGGTCTAGGATTGCCAGACTTGGAGCATCAAAGGTAGATGCGTCCCTGATGCTATACTCGCATCTGCCGCCCACCTTCAAGCAGGCGGTGCAGCTGGGTCGCTCGTTGTCACTAGTTGCACATGATGCAGTGTTAGCTAACCTCGAGATCTTTGCCCCGCCATCGGCTGGCATGACTTGATACAGAAAAGTGCAACGGCTGAATTCGTACCATTTTCTTTTCCTGTCACGACAGTTCTGGCAAGCTGTCACAGCGCGGCTTCTCGTATACGTTAACCTTGATTGGCGTATTGTCGGCTCTTCTGGATCTTTGCCATTTGACCCACGGGTTAACGGAGGCTGCGCAACGCCTTCCATAGACATAGTCTATATCTAGGCATCAAGAATGTAACTATGTTTTTGGAGGTAACATCGAAGAGATTCGATGTGTGTCAACAGTTAGTTGTGGTAGCGATGAAGGATCTGCGGTTCTTCCCAGGTAATTGGAGCCTCGATGTAATTTAAGATAGCCGACAATGCCGCTCTGGCTAATCTAACCCTAAAATGGCGTGGCATATTAAATATACATGTATCCATACCCGACTAAGCGCGCTCTCTAGGCCCAGAGACATACTGTTATTCAGTCCAACGCTCCATTCGTTCTGTACCATATGTACTCTCCAGTATCATCTTCCCAAAATCATCGATGTCCAAAGGACTAGCTTCTGTAAAAAGCTTCTCAGTCTCAAATCTCTGAATGAATCCAATGTCCGTGTCCGAGCACAGTCTCTCCCATGCAAAAGCCGTTTTTGCTTCCCATACCCCGCGGCGTGTCGTAAACATCATGCCTCCGGGACAAAAAGCCCAGCCTTGCTGCAGTGTTAAATACAAGGCTTGTAGCCCCGTCGCTGTCAACCACGTACGCCGTATACTTTCTGCTAGAATCCAAGTGTGCCACTGATGCTCCGTGCCGCCAGTCAGGTTCGGTAGGTCGACTAGGCCAATAGTTTCTACGAGATCGAGGGGATCGAGCGTTAATGACAGCAGGTATAGGCTGCTACTGGCACATTCGACCATCTGCGTAACCCAGCGGTTCAAGATGTGGGCGCGGCCTTCAGCGAGGTGGCGCGATCGGATATCGCCATCGAAGAGACATATAATTTGATACACCATCAAGGCGTGGACTCGAGCCAGTTGCTCCAAAGGGTCGAGAGGTTCCAGCACGTCGTTGACGCTTATGTCTGGGTTGCTCACCAATTTCTTGGCTTGACTCTCTATTATCCTCGAGATGGTTTCCGAATTGGTTTCCGTTCTGTTAATATAGGCTGATAAAGTGGTGTAGGCAACTTGAACACAGGTTGGAAATCGAGTCCGATACAGATGAGAGTGTATGAATGGGTTGCTGCCGGACATGACCCAACTCTTTAGCCACTGCTGGATCACCGAGACATAACTCTTTAACATGGAGCTAGAGAACAAATTCATGTTTGGATTAATGTGAATAGGATAAGGCTCGATCTTCCATGTCTCTGGCGAGAGAAACCAACTTGAAGGCGAATGTGCGTTGAAAAGTTGATGGGAAGGCACTGAGAGATCAACTGCCGATGATGGCGTTGCGGTGTTAATATCTCCAATCTCACGAATGCCCGTGGGAAATCTTGGCAAGCCAGCGGCTTCATTAAATGAGGGACAATCGTTTAATAGCACATATGAGGACTGCCTTGGCGGTGGGTATACGCAGTTGATGCCCGCATCTTTGCATCGCTGGCATGACAACATCTGCTTGTCACATTTTCTCTTTGACTTCGCGCATGCATTGCAAGCTCTTAGCTCTGAGAGCCTAGCCATTCTAGTATCGAGTCACTCGTCGAGGCTTGGTAGCCACTTGGTGAAAGATTGGACAATTGATGTTATTATTATTTGGAAGCAGGACCGTGTTTTGACCAGCCGCGCGTACGTGGCACAGGCAGGTGCTGGCAGGAGTACAAATCCGATTGGCTAGAAACGATTAGGGCACCAGCTAATACATGGAGTTAGTGGCCGGATTAATGACCTCCAGGGCTACACGCAAGTATGAAGATACTGCGAAGATTAGCGCTTACAGTGATGATTGGGGTCGTTTGCAGCGTGTCTGGTCGTCTACTATGCGGGGCACAAGTCATTGAACACGACCTTCTCCTGGCAACACCTACAATTGAATTCTCTATTCACTTTGTTTTACCTTTCTATAGGTAAAGTTTTGTATAGTAAGTTAATAAGCCCGTATCTAAGTGATAGTATACTCTCTTGTATGCTAATGCTGCTTGTAGCTTAAACTATTGCTATTGCTGTCGCTCTTTGTGCTGGCCAATAGAGTTGGCCCTTGACAAGAAAATTGGAAAAGTGTCTTCAGGTTTACCGCGAGGGGTAATCTCAATTAATGGCAAAGAATTTCTTTTATACAAGATGCTCTAGGTGCAACAAGAGAGTTGTCTCCCACACTGCTATGTAATTACGTTCATGGAGAAACAACTTGTTGAAGGAGTTGTAGCTCTGTAAAATTACTATTGCCGTTAGAACGCAATGAACAATACGCTATTGCACCTTCCGTAAGGCTTTTTATGTCTTAAAAATATCTCCGTAATTAATTCACAGGAGCAGGAGCCGCCTCAGGATCGTTGGCCAGCAATGCCTCGATTTTCGCCCCTCTCCTCCGCCTCTCGTCGAGGGAGATTTCGTCTTCAGGCGCAGCGGACCAACCAAGGCGTAGCTCAGGATATTGAAGTGGAACCTCGTCACTTTTACGCGGCAACCCGTCTAGGTAGATGGGCCAGGGAGTACCCAGCCAAGCATTCCGAGTTTCGTGATCTCGGCGTTGTTGAGATGTTAGAGGATGGACCAGGATACTATATAGTTTCTTAGAATTGAAATGAACTGTATTTATCTTGGCCATCGGGAAGCATAATGCATCGAGCGTGGGCAAAAGTAGACCGTGGTGGCTCACGCATCACATGTTAAACAAAAAGGCGGGGACTCATACCTCAGGTTTCCTCGGTTTGTTGCCAAGTAGAAAAACACTTCAGAGAATGAAGTGTCCGGAACCCAAACTTTTTCCAATTATTAGTCTTGTATTATTGGTATCAACCACAGTCATGATTGTTTCCACTTACTCTCATACGACCCAGCAGGATGAGGCCCGATAGGCTCTTTATTCACCCTGTGTAGAGGGACGGCGACGAAGGCGCCTACATGATGGTGGTCAGTGAAGAGTCGAGACCGTCTGGGGCTTTGCGTACCATCATGACGGAGTCTTAGTACGGCATCACGAAGCGCGAGCGCTGCGGCCGTTTCAGTAGGCGATTGCAACAGGAAATAGATGTGAAAATGCCATTCCCTCGTCCGACTTTCCACAACAGTTTGTAGATCCTCTTGAGGGCCGAGTGCCGTGGGAAGAGTGACTTGAGTCATTGTGAGACGGGTTCCTGACGTTTATGAGTAGATTGCTTCTATCAAGAAGTGAATGTCTCCGGTTAAAAGTTGTTCTCTGCCCTAGCCAAGCGGTAAGCACGCCATTCCACTGTCATTTGCGCTACCCGATGCGGGGATCCGATCGCGCATATGGTGAATTTCTGAGCATTTCTGAGCTAATGGAACTCGGCCTCGGCGCGTTCCGGTACTAGGGGGGTTTAAAAATCAACCCATCCCCCGAGGATGCTCCACATACCACGGGGGGGACGCTGAGTAGGAAAATGTTCGATGACCGGGAAAAAAAAAAGATACATTATAGCGCTAATTAATTATATAAGGAAAGAAGTATCTCCATTAGTTGCAAAACCTTAGTGCTTGCACGGCCTTTGGTTTAATTACCTAGTGTAAAACTATAAAAAACGCTGCATAAATTCTAAATCTCAATAAAAATAAAAAATATTAAAACTACAGCTATATAAGTATTGAATAAAGCTATATTCTACATTATTTACAATTTGTTCAAGAACTGCGTGAGATACAGCTATTTATTTAATTTTCTTTATATAGGGTAGGTGGTAGTACTACCGTTAAATGCGGGGTTTTAGTAAGTTATCCAGTATATGTATAAAAAATAAGCTACATTAGCTTCCTAGCTTATGCCTTATTAAATTAAGTATCTTTTTTTTCCCAGTCATCGAACATTTTCCTAGTCAGCGCGCCCCCCGTGGTATGTGGAACTGCCACGGGGGATGGGTTGATTTTTAAACCCCCCTAGTAGCTGAAATAGGATGCTTAGTTGGATTGGTTTACTTCGAGAACTTGGCAACAATTTCGACGATTTTCATGCAACAGAGATTTACGTATCTTGAGAATCATCAATGCATGGTCGAAATGGACTATTGCTGGTCATTAATTATTGGTCACACATACCGCGACCGTCACGTCAAATATGCGAAGCCGTTTGCCCAAAGGAGCTGGTGATTGGTATGTTCTCACGCTACTCTAATGATCATTTCCCACAATGTCAAATTTATGCCTTCAACTTTGCAAGACGAGCCTTGGTGCCAGCCACAACCTTTTCCTCGTTCCATATTCCATTCACACTGGGATGCTCAATCACTGTAGTTGCCCATTTATAAAAGTTGGGTGTCTTGGTAGGCAGTTCTTTGATCAAGCTCTCTGGCCCAACACCATTCTTTGGTAGAGAGAGCAATCGTAGAATAAAAGATCCGGTAAGTACCTATCGTCAGGATTAGTACAATCATGTTTTTTAATGCCTCTTCTCTTTTATTCTTTTGATAACATACCTCAGCCAACGTCAATGTCTTACTTTCCCCAAAATACGGGGCTGCATCGCTCAACAGCGGCTCAACCTCCTTCTCAAGTTGCTTCACAAACTCCGCCGCAGCCTCTTCAGCCTCTTCATCTGTCTTGGCGAAAAGCGCTTTGTGGTAAAGAGAGTTAACCTTGCTGAAAAAGGTATCGACAAAGAAGTTGATTCTGGCGCGAGTAAGAGCCGCCTCAGGAGTGCCCCCATTGGGGACCAGGTGGGACGGATAGGCCTCGGCTAGGAACTGGGCGACAATAGCAGATTCTGTAATAATCTGGCCATTGTAGGAAAGGCTAGGAACGAGGCCACGGGGGTTGATTGCCAGGTACTCTGGTGTACGAGGAACACTCAAGTCAATAATTTCCTCTTCAAAAGGGATTTTTAGCTCTGCCAATGCAATATGAGCTCGGTGGGCCCCTGTGGTATCATTGATGTTAGTGTTGTCATGAACGTGGCTTTGCCTAATTAAATACGCACAAGGGCAGCCGTGGTTGGTATACAGCTTGATTGTGGCAGCCATGATAACGGCAATGTTTAATACAGTGAATAGTCAAGTGTGTGAATTTATTGGTAGGAATCGCTGTCCTGGGTAGCGCGCAGGTTAAAAGATAAGAGGGGTAGCCGTTTATATAGGTTGGGCTCCCAATGCGCGATCAACGCACATCTTGATGCAATTCCGCAATCTATGATATGCTTTATAATGCTCGCCAATACCCCGCATACAACTAGCCACTTGATAGGACGTGTTGGATAAGGCGTCATAGAGTGTGCTTCCTATTCTTTAGTTAAAGGCAAGGATGTTCTCTACTATTCACTTTGTACTCCATGCCTCTGTTACATATGTCAAATGTTGTCTATTCATTTGGCGGTCCCTTGTTTTTGCCAACCGCGCGGCATCTATGTAAGCTGGGGTCCGGTGGTTTCTGCAGGGATTTACGGAGTAGAAATAAAGACTTTATTTGCGGACTCCCGAGGATTTCCATTGCGGACTTTCGCGCTGAAATAGTCCAAACTCGGATCTCGGCATTAGCCAAAAGCGAAAATACAATCTATATCCGGACCACCTGCGGAGGCTATCGCCCTCTCCACGCACCCTTTCTTCATAATCAGTGGTAGGTTGAAGCGGCACTCGCGTGTGCCATCCGCTCTCCTGAACCATTCCCATCCTGTCACTGCACCGCAGCCTTTCATCTCCTTTTTGAGACTGTGACCTTCATCATCCAAAACCCAACTGCCTGTCATGTGAATTATATCCAATCGCCACAAGATTGGTGGGTAAAGCGCAATGCCACATGTGACTTCTGGCGCCTGAGTTGGCTCTGGAGTAGGCTCTGGAGTGGCCTCTTTTAAGGACGTTGAAGGCATCTCTGAAGTGGTCGTCGTGGGTGACTCGAGCAGGGAGAAGAATTCGTCCTCGTCTTTACCAATGGACGCGAAAAGAGCTCCATCTTTAAGTAGCTTCATCCCTTCGTACCCGATCACCTTTGCAATGTAGGTTGGATCTGGCTCTTCACTTGAGGATTTTATAGTCGTCGTGACAGTCATGTCGGCAGCGTCGCAATCAATTACGTTCTCGCATTGAGTTCGAGTAGTAGTTGACCAACTAGTCGTCGGCTTAGTCTGCACTTGGGTACTGCTGATGAATTCTGTGCACGCTCTGCCCGTTTGTAACGTTGTGCAGGCTTTGGCCGTTGGTTGACGGCCCGGAGGACAACCGATCAGGCCGCATGGTGCGTTGCACAATAGGTCCCAAGAAGGACATTCGGGGAGTTTCGGACATCCAAAGAGGCATGTAGGCCTTGGAAGTCTCACTGGAGTGCCCTTTGGACGTGGAAGAGGTTTGATAGTGAGCCTCTCGCATTGTGCGCCAGAGCATTTGGACCGAGGGAAACAGCCTCTGCCCTTGCACTCTCCAGAATTGCAGCTTCCGGCGGAGTTTTTAGAACAATCGCCTCCTTTTTCGCATGCTTCTCCTTCACATATTCCTCCTCGTTGACAATGAGAACCAACACAATTTCCTCCACGAATGCACTTCTTGCCTTTGCATTTTCCATCAGACAGGCATGATTCGCCGAAACAATCACCTCCCCGCAAACACTCGTCATTCTCGCAGTCCTGGCCCTTGGTGCATGAATCGTCTTTACAGTCAACAACACCAAGAGGAGTAGGAGGATTGACTATTGGGTGTTCGTCATCATCAGGGAGCTCCGTCGGAGCTGGTGGCTTAGGAGTAAGCACTGATGGAATTTTGTAGCTCACCGTTGGGAGCCAGGTAATGGGCAGCAAGAAGCCAATTCCGTCATGGGATGAAGTGGTGGTGCTAGTCGCTTGTGGAAGTCCAATAATTGACTTGGAAGGTTCCTTTAAAGGATCTTCTTTCGTAGCTTTTCCTATTTCTATTACCGCCCAGCCAGCGGGTATGGGAATCGTAACAGGATCTGGCGTTATCCTGTGAGTGGGATTATACGTGAATATTTGCCCGGAACTCAACGAGCTGGTATCTGACTCATTGAATGTAAATGGCTGATAATCAACTTCTGAGATGGAAAAAGGTGCAGATACTACCGTCGTGCTAAATGACGTTCCAGATTGGAGAGTAATTGTCGTATATGCCGTAAGGGTAACTGTACCCGGGAGAGGTGAAAGGCTGAAGAATATTCGTGCATCCGACAACTGCCTCTATGGATGGATTGAGCCAATCCCATATCATATTGCCAAAGACTTGTATGCAAGAAGAGTTGTTGTAAGCTCCGTGCGGGCCAACGGTGTCTGCCCCGTTAAATTCTTGCAAGTCAACCGCCCAGTCGACTGATCCGCCAAAGTTGAGCTGCTTCCATTTGTCGCGGCGGACTTCCTTTGTGTGATCGGACATGTAGGCTACCCATTCAACGTCTGTATTGATATTAGCATGCAATGCAGTATCTGGAGAAACCTCGAATGCGGATAGTCTTACCATCATACACCAGATAATCCGACGCAGTATCCTTGTCGAACCATGTCTTTTTCGACTTTGACGGCTTGGATATAATCTCGTTAATCTCTGCATTAGAAAGGTACCCGCTGGCGTTTGTGCATCTCCCTTTTGCGGCGTCAGATTGACCGTTTGCGCCAGTAAATGTGCAATCCGGCCCAGTACAGCCAGTCTTGGCCATTCGAAACGATCTTCCATAGCTAGATTCTCCAACGACGACCTTGTTGGCATTTACACCGGCCTTGGTAACTGGATTCAAGATTAATTAGCAATGCTGTATCATTTTCTCTGTAAGTATCAATGAGCCGACTGCTGACTTACTCATGGAAAGCGCCAACATGACTTCTGTCTGGTTAACATGGCTCCTTAGACAATTTCCACCTGGGCATCCGGACATGGCCCACCCATTCCCAACATCCCATTGACCTATCACGCAAGTTAATCTCTGTGGTAAAGAATCTTGTAGTAAGGTGGTGATGCTGCTTACCGTGAAGATCGTATGCCATGTATACGATGTAATCCACCACCTGGGACATCTCTTGGATCGGGAATGGCCTGAGATACCAGAACGAGGCAGGGACATCAATGGACACAGAATACTTGGCTGGCAACGCTTTTCGCAATGCGCGCAGTGTATCGAGATAGTTGCGGGTATCGCTTGGTAAGCCTGCTGGAATACCAGGTATATCGGGTGCCTATATTGGATCGGGATGTTAGCAAACAATGGTCGAGGCCCCAGGCAACGTATGATGAGGCCTCACTCACGCCAGGATATTCCCAGTCGAGGTCTATGCCATCGACGCTTGCTTCTTTTACAAAAGAAACAATGTTTGAAATGAAGCGATCTCGGCTCTCTGGAGACATAGCTTTGCGGAGCACTTCCTACGATGCAACTCCAGTTGAAAACCCCCAGCCGCCAAACGAAACAATCTTTTTGACGTCCTTCAACCCAATGAATCCATCCCATTGGCCGTAAGTATCGTTGACAGACACGGACATATCGCTTTTGACATTTCCAAACGCCCAATGCATATGGGTGTATTTTTGCGTGTTTGACATCTCGGACCTCATGTGCAAGCATGAACGCTCCCAGTTGAATGCTTCGTAATAGCCAATGCGTTGGAATCCGCCCGAGGGGGTTTTGTCGTTGTTTACGATATCGGTGCCACAGTTTGAGATGCATCCATTTGAGTCAGGCGGTGCAGTTCCGGGGTTTCCCGTCGGCCCCTCTGCTTTGTTGCAAAAGAGAGAATCGATTCCGCATTGACCCCAAACGTTACAACAAGAGTTGAGGGGGCATGGATTGAGCTTGGCCAGAGCAGAAGCATCCGTGACTCGGCCTGGACTGACGGTGCCGGGTTTCTGGGGGCCACAGACGGCGTTGCTGACGGGTGCTGGCATCGGTGGCGAGCCTTTGCTCAAACAGATTTTGAGACCAATGGTCAAGTTGGGGCAGCCTCTCCAACCCCAGGTTATCTTGTTGTTGAAACCTTCTATGTCATTTGGTGTGAGATTCCAAGGCAGACCAATGACTGAACAGTCGTCGCCTGCCTTTATGATGTGTGTAAAGCAGTCGCCATTGTCTTCAGGGAGTGGTTTGCTTGAGCCAGATGAACAGCATGCATTCTTCCCTGCTTGCAGCTTTCTACACCACTCGTCCCCGTCTCCCTTGACGTCGTTGTACTTGAGAAAATCAGCGACAGAGATCTTGCAAGCTTTTGCTATCGAGGCGCATGACTCGCCGGGCGCAATTTGATGCTTGGTGCAATACTTCGCATTCGCCGGACTATCCAAAAGCTCAGCAATGTTTTTGAATCCTTCCGATCTCTTGGATGAAAGCTCTGAGGCCGTAAAAACCTTGGCCGCTAAGGTAACAGCGGCTGGTAGAGGCACTTGGTGAACGATGAAGTCTTGGGAAGTGGATTGGCCGTCTGCTGCTTTGGGCTTGATGGCACACTCTCCCTGATTCCATGACAGCAACGCGGATTGAACATAGTCAATGTCGGTTTCCAATGCTATTGCCACACCAGCTGTATGATCCATGTCGTTTCCCTGGCCACAAATCTGCGCTAGCATACTGACAGTAGCATTGCTCAGTTCTCTGTGCCGATCAGGAAGACGGTCAATCATGGATGGGATAGTATCTGAGGCCAATGACTTCCCAGCGTAAATGCCTACCACTAACCCATCAAAGTAGCTCAGCATGATATCATTGTCTTTGATGCAGGCATTGGCGGCCACAGTATTGCCCGAATAATCCTTCATTTGGTCAAGTAGTTTCACCAAATGCTCGCTGGATATAGTCATGGATTTAATGCCAACATTCTGCGAAAATTGCAGCGGGACTTTGGTTTGGACGAAAGAATGTCCGCATGTGTCGAATTCTTTTTTCGCAGCTTCTGATCCATGCAAAGGCCGTCCATTCGATACGGCAGCCGTACATACACGAATTAGCACCGACTTTGTCCGGTCATTGATTGGGGTATGTATCGCCAAGTCGAAAAGCATGGGGCGGTCGCATTGCGAAAGTCGTTTGAAAGAAGAGTAAACAGTCCAATTCTCAGGGGTCTTACCCGAACATGGGATTGGACAATTATTGAATTGAGATTGGAAAGCTGTCTCATCGTATATATCCGACGAAATTAGCTCTGGTGTTCTTGCTACCACCAATGCTGTAACCCATGCAAGCAGGCATGCAATAGCCCAAGGCCTTTTCCAAGGCATGGTTTCAGAAGAAAGAAAGGAAAGAGATTCTGATCAACGAGATTTGAACTGCAGAGTGATACAGTAATAGCTTGAGAGGTATGATATGGCTGTAATGTCTTTGCCACAATCGTATAATACCGATGATTGAAGCATCAGGCGATGACTATATGGCTCTGCGTGTCTTGATTTCATTTTGTCAAATTATCTCTACTATTATATCACCAACCGTATTCTTTGCCTGTGAAATGAGGCGATCTTTTGACAAACAATCGTTGGTTGTCGCGCTGCTACTATCGGCGACTTTCTGTTGACGCTCAGGCGTGTTTGTATGAGCGCGATATGTCACCATTAGGAGTTTGTTGGTTCCTAAACTAGAAATCCTCTTTGCTTAATTTTACGAAGGTAACATGGTGTTGGTGCTGTTACACTGTCGCGTGACTCTTCAACTTCTCTCCAACGCTTCTCATATCACGATAATTCGCATACCCTACTTACATATATTGCTTGTTCTGATATTCCCGTTGGATCAACTTTGTTCAAGCAGCCAGAGCCATTTGTGTTCCTTTCCTCGTAACCATGAAGCGGCCGCTACTTCCCTTTGTTCAACTATTTGTGCTTCTAGGCCTTGTACTCGTCACGTCGTCTCTACCAACTGATCATCCAATCACAAACCGCACTACTTCTTCAAGAGCCAGGTCAAGAGGTAATAAAGATGCTTTTCAAAACTGTCGAAATGGAAGAATCGCTCCCTACATCGAGCAGGCTTTTGAGGACGCAGAGCTCATTGTGAGATCTTACATTTCTTGCCAATGACTGAATGTATTGTTGACCTCGAGTTTAGCTGCGAAATGCATTTGACATGATGGACCTACTCATTCCGCTTTTTTATGCCGACGGGACCGGTCTACTTCTACCTGACAAGGCCACGAAACAGGGCCGAACTTTTGATGAAGACAATGTGTTTTCCACATACAGCTTTTTGATTAGAAGACTGTATTTTCACGACAATCCGGACTGGAACAGGGGAAACATGGATGCAATGTTACACACACGTAGTAAGTATAACTTGATGGAAAACCCGACTGGAGTGGAAGCTAATGCGTTTTCGCCTCGTGTAGCCATGCTATTCACCATGAAGTACACGATTCAGCAATACTTACTTGGTAACCACATTCCTGGTCATCCGAAATTACAAATGTATTGTGACGAAACAGAATACATGTTCGAATACAACGACCGTGGCACACGCTATATCGACGGTTCGATGAGCCCCAATTTCCTTCTCAAACATGCCGTTTCCTGGTTTTACTGACTCAGACAGACTATCCCCAAGCTACAAACCGTGAGTTTTCGAGATGCAGAAGAGAAATTGTACTAATGCTGATAACTGAAACAGCCTACAACGGAATGTATTTCGTATCACGGGCTGCAGGATCTCATTCTGCTCACACAGGCCATATATGGGCTGGAGTGACAGAGATCTGCGAAGAATTCCGTGGACAAACTCACCGCAATATAGGATCGCTCGTCATTCCAACTTTGGACATATACGCATACGCGGAGAACCCGTCACCCCAAAACCTCGACGAAACCTTGACTCTTTGCCCAGCACGGTCTGATCAATGGATAACCGCTGAATCGAACTCGGTAATGGATGGCCTTGAATTGCGGAGGCTACACGTCCCAACAAATTCGGAATCCAATGCATATCAGAAAGCGGCGTTGGATAAATTGACTTATCAGAAATCTGACATAGGTCGGCTAGGACAATTCCTGGTCACAACTTTGATCCATGAGCTATCTCACACAGAGGCTTTTACCCCTAAAGGCTTCCAACAAAGTAAGCGTGGTACGATGTTATCGGACATTTATGCTAATGAAGTCGGATGAAATAGAGGACATCGAATGCCTGGCAAGTGGAGAGCCTGTCATCACATCTGGAAGCATCCAATGTCTCTATAGCGTCGCTAAAGGGACTGACGGTTTAGACCCGCATACCAACACTCCACAAGGCCATTTGGATGCAGGTAAGTTTCTCACGGTACCTTTTTTGAAGAGGGAGTCATGTTTCACTAACGCATGGATTAGAAGCATTAACTTTATTCGCTATGGGTAAGTTGTCGTCCCCCAGAGCTTCTTTCAAAATCCCCCTCTTCACATCCACGCTCAAACGGATTCCATTGTTGGATTCATGCTCATTCGCATCCGTGATCTTTGCAGCATTATGGGCAAACTCGGCGACTTGATGGAAGTGTAACGAAGCAAGGCGCAGACAGAAAGACCCCCAGCCACAATGAGAGATTTTGGGCGAACAACGCAAGGTTGATGAGATGCAATGAGGCGTATAATTTAGTCAATGCACGTCATGAACTATTGGATCCTACGATGATGATCCTCAATCCGAGGTGTATTTAACCATCTGTGTATCAAGAGTACCTAGATATACATGCTGAACTGGTAGCCAATGAACTGAAATGTTTATCTCCAATGCCATGTTTAAAATGAGAACACGCTCTTGATTCTTCTAACCACCTCTCTCCTTAGGGCTTGGTATTCGGCCAATGTTCTGGACACAGCATCTTTGTTCTCGTTGGCACGCCGTAGAAGATAAAAAATACAGTCGCCAATTGTCCCCCAAGTAAGGCATTTGTATACCTCGCCGGTTACGAATCCTTGGTTGTGGATATCTTGTTTATTTCGCTGAAGAAGTGTAAAGCTTACTTCATCTGCCATTCCCAGTAGCTGGCCGTATTGAACCTGAATGCGCGGCAGTCCGGCGTTTGTGCGAGACTGTTGCAGCTCCTGAGCCTTCAGAGTGCTAGCGCGATTATGAGTTGCCAAAAACAGCTGTAGTCTCGGAGAAGTGAAAGATTCATCTTGCTTCCAGGCGGTCGATTGACCTTGGATGAGGTTTTCTGCAATGAGATCGTACGAAGCATCTGTCTCTGCCTTGGTATCGTGAATAAGATGACGAGGCTCTGTGCTCATATATGCACCACGAACCAGCTTTATGCCAATCATAAAGTCTTCCTGTTTCGCGCAGTGCAAGTGATCAAGAAGGGTCACCGATGTCGACTTCAGATAAGCTTGATAGGTGTTGAATACCACTGCCACGTTACCCCGATTGTAGCGGCGCATCAGATCGAGGGCGACTTTATCAATGCCCGGCTGAACATGTTGCTGCTCTGCATCTAAGAAAATGTTTACACGTCGGCGAATAGCTTCGTCGCAGAGATCTACCAATGCGCTCTCCATCTGGGTGGGAAGAGGTTTACCGTGAGACAGCGCCGTTGTCACCGCCGCACCGGCCCCGGTCAACCTATCATCGCGTTAGTCGTCTAAATCGGGACAGTAAACCATGAAAAAGAAAAGAGATATGCCTTACTTTAATGCTAGAAAGTCTCCATCGCCAATCATTTGGACTGTTTGCAAAACACCTTGATGCCATGCTTCAATCTCAGGGTCAGCTTGCCGTGATTCGGGATCGTCTTGGTCTTTCTCATCGGATTTCCCAGGGCCCTCTTTTGCATAGGTGAGAATAACCCCGCGGAATCCCATGTTCTTTATGTTTTGTATCGTGGCCTTAACTTCGCTTCCATTTTCTCCTGCGCAAAAGTGATTGTAGAGGACATTTTTCACGATGCTATGCAGCAGTGGATTTCTTTCAACGTTGAATAGAGGGCCTCGGGGCTTGGACAGAAACTTCAGGGTCGCTAATCCTGGAGCGAGAAGCATTGGGTGGCTAGTGATCCCAGCTACCAATAGCGACCGCAGAAGCATCCCAGTTGGGAGAAGAGAATGTGGTGGCAACATTGCGTCTCCCCCTCCTCCAGCTCGAATGAGCTGAAAGCCTGTGAAGGTATCTCTTTGTTGTCAGATGTCCAGTTGCGTGCTTGAAGAGCCTCTTTCTCAAGCCTGTATTCGAATAGAGAGGTTTACTGCTCCGTCTAGAAAGGTAACGTCATGTTCAATTGCCTCAGTTTCCTGGTTATCGCAGTGCGGCTTCATTCGAATCTGAAGATTTCCCCCTCCGCTTACGGAGTTGCTCTGGTCCAGACAGGATTGGATTGGATTGGATTGGGCTGGCCCCTCACGCGAAACTGCTTAGTAACCACTTGTTTTGCTATTGACGTAGGCATTCTCATGTTTTCTCTCTGCTATTAAACCGAATATATCTTCAGATAGAGAACCTGAAATCGGAGCACATCGTTAAAAGTGCTACGGAAAAGTATATAACGTGCAAATCTAGTACTGGAAACCATTACCAAAAGTCCATCGCAGAGAATGCCTCTTTAGTCCTAATAAGACCCTCGGAAATCCCCAAATTATCTCGTGTTAATACGCCCGCATTTTGCGATCTAGTGGTCTTGGCCCACCAAAAGAATTGCATCATGATTCCTATCTCCTCGGCCCAACCTGGCCACACTTTGTTAAATTCCTCTGGCTGAAGCTCAATGTACTCAGCTGTCTTTCCTTGAGCTTCTCCCCATAATTGCAGCATTTCGCCGCATGTTATGTTCCCCGTGTGGGCTAGCACATGTCTCGGGTAGTGTTTTGTCGGGTTGATCGATGATAGCCTTGATAAATATTCCCACATTATTCTTAGCATCGCCGATAGCCCGAAGAGGTGTATCGGCTGGGCATCCATTGAGCTGGACGTGTTTACCAGCCGATGGAATAAAGATTGGGGTGTGTGTTTGCCAGTAGAAGTTTGCGGCGTAGTAGCCTATGATGACAAACGTAGTCTTTGCGAACAGTTCCGGCTGTGATTGTATATACCGGTCGGCAACATTCTTGCTCTCGAAATGAGGGACCAAGAATTTTCCAGAGCTCTGGGTTTTAGCATCAGGTAGAGTTGACCATATGTAATGCTCAAGTGTTGGCATTGCTGCTGCAGCTTTTGCTAAATTGAGAGCTTGAGCAGGCTCAATTTCCATGGCTTTCAAGGGCCCTTCTTTTGCAAATAAGCCAAAGAAATCCGTCACACCAAATTTGATCGATGAGCCTTGGAAAGCTGCCGTCAAAGATGAAACATCATTGGTGGTTGCTTGGACAACTTCAACGCCTTTAGCAGCAAGATCCTTAGCCGATTGGCTTTCGCGGTTACGTGTGATAGTGCGGATGTGATATTTATCATCTTTGAGAAGAACATCAATAACAGAACCACCTTGAATGCCTGTAGCGCCAACAACAGTGACAATTTTTTTTCTCCATTGCGTTCTTTCAGCGTAAATAAACTACAGAGAAATTTTTTTTTTATAAAAAAAAATAAATAAATAAATGAACGCGTAGATTGGCAACTTGGTGAAATCTGTGTAATGGTTGAAGTTGGCTCATGTTAATAGAGAGTGGATCGATCTTTTATATCTCAAAGCCCTTTAGTTACCATTGCACCTTCGATTGTGGCAGCATTCAAAATTAATAATCGGTCTTGTTTAATAATCTTGATCTTCAAGCATACGATATTCAACTCATATACAGCTTGGAAAGTAATAGAGTGAATGGTCAACTCATTGAAGCCAGACTCGTGTAAATGGGTGGCAGTTACAGGGTACTTAAACTGTGCTCCGGGCTAGCTATAGAAAGCCGGAATTTGTAGCCATTCGTGGAAAGGTGGGTGGTTTGCCCCACCGAGAATTGTTCCAGTTTATGACACGACTCGGTAGTTGACCATGATTCTCTATCCGTAGAAAAGATTGTCTCGTTTACTGATCACATAATCATGTTCAAATGCGAATAATTTGTTCAATAGTATTTTGTTAATATATTCAATAGTGTGACAAGATATCGGATATACGGCTCAAAGGCGAGACCGAACGCTTAAGTACTAAATACTGAAGAGAGGGAGGTAGGATGTCACTGTTTAACTCTCTCGGAGAGCGAGATGCTTCTAGAGCCAAATCTTTATGCTGCATTTTCCTGACTGCCAATAGCATTTGAAGTAAAAATAAAGAGTATTAAAGCAACGACACAGCATTGGGTATTGATACAAGAATAGCTCACAACGTTATAGCCACGACTGCCCTCCTTCTGGGCTATGGCATTGGAATGGATATTATGAGTCTAGAGTCTGTAAGATGCAATAGTCTTATTTGCATATGCGGTAACTTTTTGCTATCTACCAACAGTTCAGACTATATATACTCATCGCATAAATATTTTCCTCCCAGCTAGCTTCCAATCAAGGCCACAACCATTGTTGGTGGACAATGGTTTTCCCAAACTCGCCCCTTTTAATTTATTTTAATCTCATCATCGTCCACACGGCGGGCGCACAAGGCGGCACTGAGTGCTTGAGGAACGCAAATTATTGCGTTTAGTCTATGAAATAATTGCTAAATGACGACTTACACGCTCCCGGTTATCCTCTATGATCTATATCTAAACAAAGCCGAGAGGCAAAAACAAAGACAAAAGTGAAAAAAAAAACCCGGTTTCCATCATACGGCATTATTGACCTTGATCTCCTCGATGCTATCTGAGGACTGAACTTTAAAGTCAAGTTTTTCCCATTTCATACAAAGGCCTGCGATTAAAGTGACAGCGCCCCCTGCAAATGCAATCCATTCGATTTTTCCAATGGTCGTCGTTATACCTTCAATGGCAAGGCCGATAACACGAGGATCTTGTCCAGCGCGGAAGATGCTAGAATCGACGCCGGCAAGTGCGTCACGGATATCTTTGTCGGAGAAATTACCCAGGCCGCTTATTGAGTTGTGCAACTTGTTGTATCCAAGATTCTGAAAAACGCAGCCAGCGCACGAGAGAGCAACTGAGACTCCAAAGAGCTGTGAAACAAGATGTATCATGGCAGTATCTTGGCGTAGTGATGCTTTGCGCGCCTCATTTCTTTCCACCTCGGCTGGGTTACTTTTGTCAAGCCCGGGAGTGTCTGAGACCAGACGTGACATTACCGCGTTCCCTGTTTGCCAGATGAGGCCAACGCTTACTCCGACAAGCGTATCAAGGCCTAATATTCTGCCATCAGGAGTATTCGGCTTAAGAGTTGATAGTCCACCCGCGCCCGCCAGCATCATGGCGCCACTCAGGATGTAAAAGGGTGGGAAAATGCGCAACCGGGGTAACAGAATAGCAGCAGCCACTGTTGATATGATAAAACTGCCAATGTATGGCAACAATCGTACCGCTGCTGAAATTGGGCTTAAGCCTTGGGTAAAAGCAAAAAACAGCGGCGTATAGTAAAGCGCGATACCATAGGAGCCGCCGGCAGCAAAGGTCGATATAAATATGAGGAGGAAATTCCTGTTCTCGAAAAATAAGGCGACGGGGAAAATCTGATGTTCGCGGGTGGTGAAGAGGGGTTTAAGTTGCTGCACTGTGTAAAAGATGAAGAGAACGCCTGTAATGACCCAGACTGCAATCGTCCCTCCGAATCCCCAGTCCCACGTTGAGCCACTAAATATGAGGACCATACTGGAGAGGATAACAAAAGCAAAGTGCGAAATGGCTCCTATCCAGTCAATCCTCGTTAACTTTGATGACGCCGTTGAGCTCTGGTCTGCAGATAAACTGGGAAGGCTGATAACCGCGATCGTAAGAATAAGGCCAATGAAGGGAATATTGATATACATGGCCTCCAATTCAGACTTGTTAACGAAGAGGTTCATGATCAGAGGTGTCTTCATAATATACTCACCCAACGCCAAGTGGCGTGACTATTCTGAGCAAAAGCGCCTCCAACAATTGGTCCCAGCACAAGCCCTACTGCCCAGCACACGCCCAAGAGACCCATATATCGAGCGTATTCTGTCGGTGTTGTGAGAAGTAAAACAAATATGCTGCCTCTATACTCCGTAAGTACGTTAGCCAATGTTCAAAGGACAACCTGCTGCTCTTGAGGTAATACATACGCCATGATAGCTCCTGCTGATCCAAATCCAGTAATCACGCGCCCGATAATCACCATATTGATGTTCGTGGCAGCTCCAGCCAAGATTGATCCAATGAGCATCAAGAACTCTGAGATAAAGAATACGATTTTGAGCGGATAGATGGCGGTGATCTTGCGCCATGATGGAGCAGTAGCAGCACTTAATGTACTATACCCAACAGCTACCCATGGAAGGAGCTCAACATGACCAAACGCTTCATAGACAGAGGTTTGAACATTGGCAACATTGCTAACATCGTAACCTAAAGAGAGTTAGAGGCTCGTACCAATGAAGACGTATTCAACCGTTGCATCAACTCACCGACAATCAACATGGTCAACCCCAGACAAGTGAGAACCAGTGGCCATCTCCAGCCTTCCAGGTCTTCTCTTGGATGACCAGAACCTTTTATGGATGTATTAGTGCTTTCATCGGTATTAGGCTCCCCTTCTTCAAGAAACATCCGACGCTCCTCCATATCGATGGTTGATAGGATGCCAAGAGCAGCTCGCCGGCAATCCTGTACTGCTTTGAAATCGTTGAATAGGGTCGTAGAAGGGACCACGGTACTGAAAGGGAGCGACTAATGTTTTTTAATCTTGATTTGCTATGGGTCTCTTCCAAATCTGAGCAACTTCTTTTCGTCAGCGGGCGATTATATAAACGCGCGTTTGTGTTAAAGACCCATAGAGGCTCAGCTCCCTCACGCGCGCAAGTAATCCACCATACTCCACAAGGAGACCGCAGGATTACATTGCGCATCAAATGATTTGTAGTACTGTAAGCTTCGGCAGCGATCCCGAACACCTTGTCGAAACATTACCAGCTTGAGAATCAATGTGACCCTATCATCTTGTCTTTGTCCTAATGCCAAAATAGGACATATCTTCAGAAGGACAACAGATGGCCTCCCGTCTCGCATTAAACGACCCACCTGCGTCAGCTCGGCTGCTATGACCCACGGACGAACAAGTACTATCTCATTGAAGGTGTTAAGGCAGAATTTTTGTACCTAGCCCCACAACACCCTTGTAAGAAAATGGTACTTCATCGTGACCTAGGTTATAACAAAATCAGTACCTTACTAATTAGTATGTAACGCGTTTTTTCGCGACTTCTGCTTAGATTGCTAACAATCTTATGTCTTAGACCTCTAGTCTGAAGCTATGGTCTAGCGGCTGCAATGGATCTGATTCTTAAACCGCAAATTGACTTAGAATTCGACCCGATTGACGTTTCTGACTGCGCCTTTGTTATTTATTTCCTTCCTTCTTCGCCGTTGTTACTTTTCTAGCTTTTTATACCTATTTTCCTAGTTGAAAAATGGGTAAGATATACGAATCAGGCGCTAATTCCTAGTCCGTATGGACTGCTGATGAAATAGTCTAAAAAGCTAGATTAGATACTAATCTCGGTTAAAGAGGTATATCTGTAGATCGGTATTTTAATTTACATAGGAATTTATAAGGAAATCCAGCTGGAAGACTATTAGAAGACCTCTAGTGCTAAGGAACCCCGTCTAGATTACTATTTTATTAGATTTATATTATTTAACCGATTTTAGTAGATTTTACGGTGTATCCGGATTTTTAATATTACCCTTCCTAACGGTTTTATAAAGAGCTTTTAATACATTAAAGAATAGTCTTTATATATATAAGCTGCGTTAATTACGGCCTATAGCCTGGGTATTAATATTACTGTAGATAAGTGTATAATTTGCTATTTCGGGAGGTTTTAAGAGATAACGCTTATCTTTAGAAAACCCGATCCGGTCGGCTTTAAAGCTTAGGTTGTGGCCTAAGCCGGTTATTTCCTTTAGTGGGATTTCTATTACCCTCCTGTAATAACACTTTAAAAGCAGCAGAAGGATTACAAGGATCCCGATTATCTAGCCCTGACGTAAGCTGTAGTGCTTACTTTAGTAAATCGGCTGCTAAAGGCCAGCTATTACGTCTTTACAGATAACCTATTTTTAACAATAACCCTCTTCCGGCTTCTTCGCTTGCAGGGCTACGCGGCCACAGGCACCTGCCGTAAGAATAGCGGTATTGGCGATGCCTTTATAGTAGTAAAAAACACTAAAAATAAGATCCCTTGGGGCTAGGTTATAGCTAGCCCTACGCCTGACGGTTTAGTTAGTAATTAAGCCCGATAGATTTGCTAGGAATTCCTTTACTAATTTGTCTTCCGGCTTCCTAGGTTAACTAGATTGCTTGGAAAGATAATGCCTTTATACTCTTCCTTAGCACGGTACATAAGGGCAATAGCTTTTAACTCGCGTGGAAGAAGACCAAGAGTATGCACATCATTATTAGGCCAGGTTATAATAGTGTCAGAGGTTAGATAATACCGTTAGATGCAATTCAGAGGCTTTCCAAGATCGACACTAAATGTCAAAAATCCCAAAATAGCTGGTGGCGGTCAGCTCTCCGATGCGCATGGCTAACGATGGGTTCACGCATAACATTCACAATACAACTATGACTGCCCCATATATCAAGATGGATCGTGCATTTCTCACGTGAGAAAAGAAACTGTCGAGTTATTTTGACTGACTGCGCATATTGGTAACAAGCCGATTTCAAGAAGCCATTCTTACCAGCCATAAGACCATTCCGCATTCTACAGACTGCCGTAGTACAGAATGGACGTTTCCACCTCGCACTCCAGATCTCCTACAGCGCCATAAAGGCCCTGTCCAAGCTGCCGCCTAATACTTCATACTTGCTGTCTTGCTCCTACTGTAAACCTCGAGGGTGTGTGTGTGTGGAGTTCAATTATATTACCAGTCAGCATCTCGCTGGGTGGAGACATCGGCTGCTCCGTCTTGTTCAAGGCCCCGAAAACGTAACAAGTAAGTTCCGCGAAATCTTTGAAACATTTCCCAAAAGGCTCATGAAGTAAAACACACATGCAGGGGTGAGTATGTGCACTCATTCTAAAAGTAAAGGAGTATAGCATGGGCGGACGAGGACCCGGAAACCGGGACATCAGCCGCACCTTTTTGCAACCCTACTAGAAAACACTACGAACCTTGTTTTCACGTCCAATGATCTCTATTGTATGCTAACATTTTGCGCTACAATCCAAAGATTGGTATAGGACTCATTCCGGTACATCAATACATGCAAAGAGAAATATATGATCGCGCTGGAAGAACAAGAATAGACTCAACATCTGTTCACAAAGAGAGGCGTTAAAAGACAAACGTAGACCACAGCGAGATAAAAGATCGTCTCATAGTAGAATTCTGCTATTATTAGAACAAAGTACACTAATTGGAGTTCAGTGGATATAACTGTGCCCTATGCAACAATAGCTTGATAACTCGAGTTGTCTTAATTTTTCCACACATTATTCAGCAACCATAGCTCTCCGGCCCATTGTTCCTGGACAACAGGCCAGATGTTTTCAGGAGGCAAAACAAAGCCACCTTGACCCCTAGTCACTGGATCTAATTCGAGGGTCCAAGAGTGGTCTGCACCATAGGCACCATAGTGGTGGTCGCGACCATTGCCGGCGGAGTAGTACTCAATATCGCAACCAGTACCATACTGGTAAGTCTCGTTTCGGCTGTCAAATGCTTGCACAGCATTTGCAAAGCCTTCAGCAACTTCGAGCATGCGAGGGAGGGTGGCGGGATGCTGAGAGGTATTGCAAGTCCAACCAGGAGGCGTCAAGATCTTCTGGCCGTAGCTGTGGAGATCAATGTAGGAGCGAATTCCCTTCCGCGATTTTCCAAGCTTGTTTGAAAGACTCGATACGGCGATGTTCTCCGGAGTGTCACCTGGGTTTAGGCCTTGGAAAGTATCAGAGCATGGATTGGTGGACGCAGCTCCAGTGCCTGGTTCACCACCCCACTCAAAGCTCCAGTTGCGGTTAAGGTCTGTGCCTACGCAAGTGGTATTACTGCGAGGCAGTCGGTTCTTACGCCACATTCGATCAGTTGTCTGCGTGTAAGAGAAGCCTATGGGTGAGATCAATATCGGCATATTACTTTACAAGGTAATTATCAGTGTCTTCTCACCATCAGGGTTGTGGAATGGAACAAGCCAGAAGTCATAGTAGTCCAGAAACTTTGTAATCTCCTTGTTCTTGGTCTTGCATCCGTTGATCAGCTGCCATGCCCAGTATTCAATCACCTATAATACTCATTAGACCAGTTACAAAAGCACGGAACATTCTGAGACGCATACCGCTGTAGAAATCCACTCCCTAGCATGGACGGTCCCATGACATAGAATGATGGGCTTGTTGCCTTTCTCACCCTTGTCGCCAAACAGGTGGAAAGCGTATATGGTGCGGTTTTCATACGATAAACCAAGCTCATATTTCTTAGAGTTCTTGGGAAAAGCTGCAGCTAAGTCATCCCAGTACTGGAGATGATCCTCGTATGGGTGGTATGTTTGATACCAGGACAGGTCGGGTAGATGGCCGGCCTTGTGCAGCCAGCGCTTGTAGACGGGAGCCTTATTCTCACGTCGAATCTGTTCCCCAAGATCGTCGCTTAGCAGGCGTGCATTGAGGCCCAATTCATTGAAGCTGCGGACTTCATTGGGAGGAATGGCGACTTCGAATCCGCGGCTCGTTACTTCTGTGTGGTAGGTGGCGAATCGTTTCTCAATGAACTCAGCCTCGCTCTTATCCGCCGCTCTTATATTGTAGACGTGATACCCATCGTAGCTGACCTTTTCCGTACGTGGACCAAGTGATTCTTCTACATTGACGAAGCGCGACGCCACCAATGGCGCCAAAAGGGCCAGAGTCGTCAGGAACTTCATGATTCTAATCCCGAATGAGGTCCCGGATCCCGTTGTCGAGTGCACTGGATGAGGACAAGAGGTTTTGAAAGCAGGCAGATGAAGGCCATCTTTATACTTCTAATCTACCAATGTCCATAACTATTTTGTGGAGAGAAATGTCGGTCGGAAGCTACCCCGAGATCATGATATATTGCCAAACGGAAGATCTAAACCGCGAGTTACATAAACCAGAAGGTATATGAGGGGAGTTTCTGGATCTATCACTCAATGCTTGGCCTCCTCATTGAGTGATATCGTGCTCCGTTTACGCAATCGCCAGGGGTCTTGGTATCAATGTAATCAGTGTTTCTGTCCGAAAATATGTCCAATGGGCCATGGTTCATCCATTATTAGGAATCTCTAGGTGCCCATATCTGGACGAGCTAATGCGCTAAAAGTGTCACCGCTGCTAGTGGCGGTTATAATACCAAAACTACTGCAACTTTGCAACGTTTTGAGCCGGCAGTTCCAACCCAATTCGGCATGTATTAAGCTGAACCAGTAATGTTTCAGCATGATTGCACGTAGCTTATCGGGTCTTTCCTCCTCTATGGGTAAATAGGTCTCATAGAGGTGATGATTGGATGCATCATCAGGCAAGCAAAAAACCTGGCCAATTGTGCTCCAGTAGCCCACCTAAAACCTTCAGATCCCGGTATGTTGTCATCACTATAACGCATGCTATTGAACTACATGTCCTGCAACATATAAATGCTTGTAGAGTATTCTACATAAATACATTTATTTAGATATAGCAACACTATGCTTTTGCGGCCTGCTTGATCTTGTTTTGTAGCATAGATACAGTATATCCCATATCTTTTTGTCATAGTAGCTATTGTATGCCCGCATCCGCGCATTTAATGATACCTCATCTAATTGTTCAGAACTTATGTGAAAAAAAAAAAAACGTCTGACCAAAACATATGCTTTGGTAAAAATAGAGGAAGTTTTCGTGTTGAGGTGCGGTAAAGAGAAATTGGAAGCTCTTCAAGCAGAGTGCCAAACATCGGTTATCTACATCCATACTCAACGAACATATCACACATTCGTACAATATATTTAATCAAGTGACGAAAGCTCAAAGTTTGATGTCATCTTATTTCTCTCTATGACACTGTACATGAAAAGCGCGGCAGTAATCCTCCCCTGTTCATATATAGCCCGAATCAGCTGTCTGCGTTGAGCTGATTGGCCAACCTCCTTGACTTCAAAGGACTATTCGAACCTTCAGCGCATTCTTCTGCAATATCTCGTCCTTTTTCTGCTCAAGTTCTTGCATGTCCCAGCACACACTAATGAATCGACCAGACAACCATTCTCTCCTTTCTTTAGCCAGCCATACAAACGTATGAGCAGCCAACTCCGGTGGATCAATTAAAACTTCGTGCAAATATTTTGGCATACGCTAAGCCAATTCTGTAGCAACGCCGCCAGGGTGTAGATTGATCGCAATCAAACCTTGCTGATAATACTCTTTATCGGCAAACTCGGTAAAACGAGCCATTGCAAATTTCGCGGTCTGGTAACCCGAGGCACCTGGCAAAATGAGATGGCCTCCTATACTGCTGCAGTTGATGATTGTCTTCGTTTGCGACTTAAGCAACAGCGGTATAAAATACCGGTGACAGAGGTATGTACCCTTCATATCGACTTCCCATGACTTCCACCAATCATCAGCTTGAGACTCAGCTAAATTTCGCCAATCTTCCAGGTAGCCAGCATTGCAAATCAAGATGTCGAGACTTCCAGAAAACGCTTGATCAGTGGCTTCAGCAGCCATTCGTACGGAATCTTCCGACATTACATCCATAGTTAGGCTTAGAATCAGAGGCTCAGGGTGATCTTCCTTGGCTGCAGCTTCTCTGATGGCCTTTTCGATACCGTCTAGGGGAGATCGTGCAGCAATTGCAATTTTGGAACAGCCAGCCGTCGCAAAGGCCAAGGCAGCAGCCTTACCAATACCTTTGGAGGCACCCGTGATGAACACAGATTTACCAGCTAAATTGGCACTGGTAGGATCTATGAAAGGATATGTATCATGGCGAGGTTTGACATATGCTGCTAGTTGAGGCGCGTTGGTCTCGCGAGAAGTATCTTCTCGATCACCCATCTTGGCTGATGGGATTGTGTGATGCGGATTGATAAGTCTTTTGCGCTATTTGTGACAATGGGAGGAGAAATGATGAATGGTAAAGACATTAGAGAAGAGATACATGGCAATAATGAAGTACTACTTATAGAAAGAGAACATATTGCCTACTCAGACTTCCCTCGGATATATCGCGTGGCGCTATCTCCGCCCGAGGAAGAAAGATGCGAACTCCAATCTTCAAATTGTAAATCTGTACCAACGTCTGTCGTCGGATTTGGAAAATATCAAGTAAATAAATTAATTCCGTGACTGTTCTTACGGATTTAGCGGACAAACCTATCATACTAACTATTATCCGCCGATTTCTCCGGATGTTCGTAGAGTGATTTTGATACGAGGGTTGCAATAGTATCCCATCACTCTACTTTAAAAAGCTCCAAAGATTGTTCAAGCTTTCTGCCAGCGAGGGGTGTGCCCATATTGCATTGCTCAACGCTGTCCACTTGACAGCTCCAATCATCGCCATTTCTACCAAACTCATTATCTCACCACCCTCAATCCCCAAGCAAGTGAATCCAAGGATTTGCTTCGACTCAGCATCAACCACGGCTTTCATTAGCCCTCTCGATTCGTCTGTCTCTAGCGCACGTGCAACGTAGGACATTGGCATGCTAGCAACTTGAATTTTACGATCAGGATATTTTTCGTGGGCCTCATGCTCGTGTAGGCCAACGTGACCAAGCTGTGGGTCGGTATAGACGACATAAGGTATGAGACGGTCGGCTGTGGTGAGGTTCCCCTCCTCAAGCAAGTTGGTTCGTAACAGACGGAAGTCATCATATGATATATGCGTAAAAGCTGGTCCTCCCTTAACATCGCCTAGGGCCCATACTCGGTTATTGGTTGTACGTAATTGCGTGTCCGTGACGATATGCCCGCGAGCAGTCGACTCAATACCAGCCGCGTCCAGGTTCAGATTCTCAGTATTGGGCCTGCGACCAGCAGCGAAGAGAACATGGGACGCCTGTAGTTCGGATTGACCATTTTGACCAGACACTGAGACAGATACTGAGACTTTAATGGCTGGATCTTGACTGCTGGTATGAGGACGGATAGCTGTAGGGGCCGCTTTTAGAAGAATGCGGATGCCATCTTCTTCTAGCACCCTGTGCATTGTTTCCGCAACTTCAGTATCTTCACGAGGAAGTAGTTGATTACCCCGCTGGATAATAGTGACAGCAGCACCCAATCGGCGAAAAAGTTGACCAAATTCGAGTCCAATATAACCTCCACCAATGACCACGAGATGTGATGGGACCACCCCTAGCTCTTGGATAGAGCTTGAGTCAAGTATGGCTTCTGGTGGGAAAGAAGCCGCATCAAATCCGTCAATCTTGGGTATAGCTGGGCGTTCTCCACTGCAGACGAAGATGCGATCAGCAGTGAGGCTCTTCTCGGGGCCATCCAGGCCGCGTACCTGGAGTGTACGCTCATCTTTGAAACTTGCTGTGCCCATGATGAGCTCCACTCCAGCTTCTCGCAGCCTTCGCTCACTTCCGGAGCGAAAACTGTCGACAATGTCGCGCTTCCGCTTTCTTACAACCTCCATATTTACTTGAACATCATTACTGACAGCATTGGCGTCAGCATTCGCAAATACGCCATACTGAGGGCTGCGACGTGTAAGATACGCGACTCTTCCAGATGCAATCAAAGTTTTGGTTGGGGTACACCCTTCATTAATGCAGCAACCGCCGACATGAGAGCTCTCTATCAAGGCAGTTTTGTATTTTGCTTGTGCGAAAGCCATACTGAGTGGCGTGCCGCCTTGGCCGGAGCCAATAATTATGGCATCGTAATGAGTAGACATGGTTCGAATGATCTGTTTAACAAAAAATCGCTTGGGTGCGATGAATAGCCTCAAAGGCACGACATGTAACGTGGTGTACATGAAATTACTTTGATGTCAAATAATGCAAGTTTGGGCGAGAAATTGGGAAGAATGAGATGATGAGGGGAGACATCCATATATGCCATCAATGTGACGACAGTACTAAAATGATAAAGTACTAGATAAAGTCGATAAACCAATCACAATTATATGACTGCTATGATCATCCTGCTTGCTTTAGAGTTAAGCCAATTTAGACTTTGCGTGCGGAGAAAAGCTGTGTTGGAGACATTAACTACTGGGTAGAAACTTGTGAGAAGAATAAAGGCCGCAAGAAGCATAGCTAGAGGTAGTGATGTCGAGCGAATATACTGAAGTAATGAGATAAATAGTGGTCTAAATGGGATCTGCTCTATGCAACCCTCTTCCAATACTAAGGTGATAGAAAGCGCGAAAGTAATAGAAGATCAAATATTAAGAGAACTTTATGATCAGTGAGAGCAAAAAGCATATATCTTGTATTTCTTTTACTGCAAGTAATGTAATTGTCATAGTCACTTAATATTAGAAACATAATTTTTGTCCAATTTGTGTTACCATTTTAGTAATAAAAAAGAACAGAGATTCGTCTCGCCTAAGTACACATTAATGGCAAAAAAAAAGAGTGAGTGGCTTTACTTGACAGTTGCGAATTGCAGGCTGATGAATTTTATTGGCGAATAAAATTTTTCATGAAATAAAATATAGGTGCGATTTTAGAACTGGGATTAGGTTATTCAATCCCGTATTCGATGCCGATGAAATGTTTTTTCAGTAATTTATAATATTCACATATTTTGCTTCAAATATTTTTCGGTGTTAATACAATACGCTCAGCTAGTGGGGAATATAGCGCCGTAGTTCGTTGGACACGCGCTGAGCCCCGACACGGCTATGGATCCATGGATCCCTCCAGTGATGAGGCACAACTAACACCCGCATATCGGACTTGGCGGAATATGTGTTTTGAGAAATTTACAAGCCGCACCCGCGCCTCGGAGTTTTCCGGTCACAGGCATCGTTCATTGCGAATTATTCATCGGCGGATTATGATATTTAGTGCTTAGTACCTCGTCGGGCTTTTTCCGTCTGTCCAAAGGTGGCCCTGCCCGTTGGGAAGAAACTCGATGAGGAGGTCTCGGATCGATACATGTAACGGTTATACTGCTATGCTCGGGCTTGATGAGGTGCGAGGGATGGAGTGGAATAGCTTCGATTGTTAAACGACATCTATGGAGGCCTAAGACAGCAGACTTTGAAAGAGAGGTGATGATATTATGTCAACCAACTAAAAAATATCGTGGAATTCGGCAGTTGTCTACTGGTGTACTAAACATTGTGAAAATGGAAAGACGTTTTCCGTAAAGGAACCTTCTATTTTTTAGCTTTTCGCCCGGCCAGCCGCGGCGCTTCGCTTCGGATGCAGTGACACCCAGTATGTTCGTCTCTACCTAGCAGTAGACCGGGAAGAGGTCGTCGTAATGACAAAGAGCGGAGTACTCATATACATTAGCTCCTTTAACTGTATTAGCTCAAGCCCGATGTTGATCGAATGGCCGTTATTATATAGTTATAGTTATTGCTAGAAGTTTTTGACAGGCTATGTTCCTACTCATCTACATCATATTCCAAAATCCATTGTGTAGTGTCGCAAATATGGACTACGAACATCAATCCATCTCACTGGCGACTTGGTTGCCGGACTACGAAAACGATGATTCTCGCTGGCAGGCTGTGAAAGCCCGCGATATTCGTGCGGACGGCTGCTTTGTCTCGGCCGTGAGAGCAACAAAAGTCTATTGTCGACCAGTTTGCAAATCTAGACTGCCTCTTCGCCGCAATGTTTTATTTTACAGAACTGGCCAACAAGCGCAGTCTGCAGGCTTTCGTGCCTGCAAACGGTGTAAACCTCAGTTGGATGGGCTTATGCCGGAAGAAAAGTCTGTGCAGAAAATACGAGAGTTTTTGCAAGAGTGGGAAACAGCCGTGATCAGCGACGAAAGTCTTTGCCAGCTAAGCTTGGGCCAAATGGCGAAACAGGCCAATATGTCGAACTGGTATTTCCATCGGCTATTCAAGAAGTGCGTCGGCATGACGCCCGTTCAGTATCTCAGAAGCCGGCGGAACATCATGCAGCTCCAAAGTCAGGACCTGAGCTTCCTTGATCAACTTATCCCGTGTGTCATCGATTGGCCTCAGCTTACGGATACGTTTGCGGATAACGGAGATGTTACTTTGGAAAAGCTTTTGAAAGTGACGGAAGAGAATCGGTTCGTTGACGGCTGCTTCTTTTCGCCTGAGTTGGTGGCGATGATATGAAGACAGTTCCTGTATTTGGGAAAAAAAGAAATAGTAACGTGAAAATCATTGTTCACAATTATGACGCACCACTTATGACCACAGCGGAAATGTTACCATTATTCCTTTGAATCAAGTATCCGAGAAAGCCATTTCCTTGTAGCTCGTGTAACTCCGACTATGAGACGTCTCTTTCCGGACCTTTTTGCATTGCGTAGGAATCCATTCGGAGAACTGACCGGAGAACCTACCTTGGGTTTTGAAAACGATGCGACCTTGTCAGTGTGACCCTAAAACGAGAAAACATAAGAAACCTTTACGTAGCTCCATGTGTCCAATTCTCGTACAAAGCTTCAGACCCTAATGACATCAGAATCTTGTTTATATCGGCGGACATGGCAGGGGGCCATCCCCCAAAACAGCTACTCCGTTGTTTTTAGTTTTCAACGTCGTAAAAGTAGGGTATGAATGAACATGCCGCCCACACCCAACGGTTTGCACACCTTACTCTACGACCATAAGGATCTTCTTTCGTGGCTTGGATGCTTGATGTCGGGCGTTGTCTGGCGTAAATTGGGAATTCTACTTGGTCCAGCGGTCCAAAACGGCAAAGATTTCCCTTCTTTGGAGACGGGCTAAGAGTGACAGGCAGTAGTTGAAGGCAGGCGCTTACCTAGTTTGTCGACATCTTCTCAGCCGTTCTCAGATGCAATTTGTAAATCTGATGCGCCGGTCCAGCGCCACTGCCATGCTTTCATTCGGTTACAACAATGTCTCCCCGATACTGCGATCCAGCCACGCGACAGGGCCGGATAACGAACTCTTATTTGCCTGAACAGAGAAAGCGGAGCGGCCTGGTTGTGACAAGCAAGTTTTTGCGCCGCGGCCGAAACAAGCCCATCTCCACATGCATGTCTTGAACTATCCTCTGGAATACGGAGTGCATATTACTAAATAGTAATGGGGAATCTCGCTCGGGGAGCTGGAAACGGCACAAGGAACTCGAACGGTCTCAAAGCGACTGTGACATTGCGTAATGAAGGATGTAAGCAAAGTGTCCTAAGAGATGCTAACGGACATTACGGGGTATTTCTCACCAGAAGTCGGCCCAGTTGGGAGAAACCAGGGGAGAGATGAAGCTCTCGCATCTACGTGTTTGTATCCAGCTACTGTTTACTCAATTTGTTTGTTTGTTTTATTATTAACGTCCACTAAGTAAGCTAGTTACATGAGTCCTCATCTGGGCACTAGGACGGTAGGAGCCGCCGAGTTCAGATCGGGCGTTCGCTACGTTTCAGTGTGACAAAGGAAATGGGGAAGTGTCAATCTGTTTTACGTGTCTGTCTCTGTAGGGGGGGGGGCCGTATGGGCTTGTATCCTCCACTAGCTTTTGGAAATCCTTATGTCCTCCGTCGCCGAGGAGGTATTGGATGTGGGTGGTTCCGAAGCGTGCCTCCCTCTCCGGTACGTCGGGGAGGAAGGGGGCTACCATGCGGCACTTCACGAAGTGTCCTTGTGTTCTCGGTTCGCCGCACTTGCATGTAGGTCTGGCGTCGTGTCCAAATCTCTCGTGGTATTCTGCGAAGTCCCCGTGTCCGGACCTTAGTACTGTTTACTCAACTCTTCCCATTATGATTACGTTCTTTCGAGATCTATGGTCTTTACGCGTTCATATTAGTCCATATCACTTATACTGCGCTTGTATACCATGTCTGATTACCTAGTTGAGATCAATAGTAATGCAAAATCAAAGCTTAAGAGGTGTTTTCTGTAATTCTTTGCTTGAAGAAAATGTGTTCGCAAGATTGTTGAATTTAAGTTTTGTTTTGTCTTCTAGTCAGATAAAAGAAGGTGGCACACGATGCACATTCATCACTGATCTATATAAAACCAGCGCATCTAAACTCTGAAAATCGGCCAAATCGCTCTGACTCCAAGCCTGCTGTACCATTCTTCGTAGCATCACCCATTTTCGTAAGGGTAAGCGCTCTAACACTGACTGTATTACCTGCAATACCGTTCGGCGTTCGTCTTCCGTTGATGCTTCGAGGGCCAAGACAAAGAGCGGCCAAGGACGATCGAAAGTCTCCATGCAATCTAGTAGTGTATACGCTTTTGTCACAAGCTCGACGACTTTTTGGGCGTCTCGGGGACTGCCACGGGCAACTCGCTCGAGATAGAGTAGCGCATTTAGTCTGTAGAACTCTGCTGCTCGACGGTTGTACGATGGTACATTCGCGCCTGGGGCATCGTGCTCTTCACGTTGGCTCAGGCATCGTAGTCGCCATTCAAGCGTATTTAACCTCACAGTGTGCTCTGGAGAATTGTACTGTTCGGTATCTCGATCGTGGACGTCGTTGAAAATGTCGTGTAGAATATCCAATAGTTCTAGAGAGCATCCCCAAGAGGGCAAGATCTATTAATCATGTATTAGGTCGAGGGAAAGTTTTTCCTTTCTTCAGATTCGCAAGAGAAAGGCGGCAGGGTTAAAGAGAGGGAGGGTGGGCAGCTGCTCCTTACAAATTGGCGGCGAGCCGAGTGGAGAGGCTTTGATATTACTTTCTTCTGTCTCTCCAGCCACGTTTGCAATTCATCTGTTCGAAGCCAATGAAGAACACTGAACTTATACATGGTGGAGCAATACAAGATCCAGTCCATGATAATTGCTGCATTGCCTTCGTAAGTCTCTTCCTGATTGTAGATGGTGTCAAGGATCCTCTTAGTACCGCTAAAAAATATAGCCCAGCGAAGTGAGAATTCGCCGTTTTCCATCTGTATCATATGCATTAGCTACAAGTAAATACCAGCAAACCTCTAAATACTTAGTTAGTGTGACAAGGGTAGCAGCCAGTGTACCTCGTACAGACTGAGTAGCATACTAACTGCTACCATTGGGAAAGCTTCTTCGTGATCCCACGGCAATGATTTCTCCATAGCACTCTGTAAGCCTTTTATCGACAGATTTTGATGATAAATAGCATTTGGAGTAATGGCTAGGTATTGAAAGCATAATGCCAGCAGCGCGTGGCGAAGCGCTGTGGTAGCCGACGCCGAGCTGTTTGCAATCATCTCCCTAAATAGCCGTTGGATGTCATCTACATTCTCGCCAAAAGTAACTTGAATGACTCTCATTTCATCACATCCTGTCCATTTTCAATTGCGATTAATCGCTGTATCTGTGGATTACTGTTCTGGACGTACCTTGCGGTGTTCTACCAGTGGGTGGATCTGCAATGTCGGATGAAGGGGTTTCTGGGAAATGCGGTAGAGCTACTTCGTGGGCGAAATGATTTTGGCAAAGGTCTATACAATGTTACTATGACTCTTTATTGAAGAATTGGTTTTGCTCTCAGACTGACCACTCCATCTGGAATTGCGGAGTTCAAATGAGAGCTCCAAATCTTGATGACCCAGGTCAATAAAGTACAGGGGCCTTTTATGTATGGGCAGTTCGATTTCGGGGATGCAGACAATGGATCTCCGATTGTCAGATTCTTTTGGCCACGATAGAAGCATTCCGTATCCCTCACACGTTATACCACGTCTCAGGCAATTCCCACAGGATGGAACCTGTCTGTCGCATGACTTCTTACCAGCTGCCCGTTCAAGTTCAGATTCTGAAATGGAAACGTCTTTCAATGTGGAGATACACTCACAGCGGCAATTCCAACACCTTTTCTTTGTTTGATGGTCCATTGCTCATCTGAGTGAAACAAGCTCCTGAGTAATGGAGCGGGAAGTCAAGTAGTAGGAGGAAGTAAGAGTCAGCCGAAACTTGTTGCAGGTAGCTTGCCCTGGCAAGGGGCATGGCCACGAGATCAATACAATCCATCGTGTATTCTGCAGCTAGATACGTGGTACATATTATAATCCAGTGGAACTTTGGTACACCCCTTTTCAGATTGTCGTCAAGATTTATTGTGTTAAGCATTATTTTGTCCTCACGTTGCCACATTGCTACTGATGTTGGCCGTGTAGTAGAATCAAGTGGGACTATGAAATATCCGCTTCAGACATTTTATCGGGATTTAAGTTGGCTTGTAACGCTGTGGATGATTTTGTTGGCGCACTGTCGTGTTGCGTTTGATGTTGTGTGTGCAGCCCGAAATCTAAAAGCACCAGTGGTTCACTATTCGCCACCAAAGCGCTCAATTGTGGGCAGAAGGTAAAATCGGCAAATCTATTGCGCGAAATGAAATGTATGCCATAATGTATGCAACACATATATATAGCCATCTTCCGAGTTGTCTTTGATCGTAGACCACCAGCAACAGCGAAGAAACAATTAAGGAACCAAGCCTTTTCCAAACGAGAAAATGAGTCAGCCAACTCACTTTTGGTCACACAGTAAGATCTAAAACAACGAAGAATCTTGCATCAGAAGAAGCTCTAACCTATCTATAAGAGATCGGCCCAAATCCGTGGAAGAACGTGATTGTCTTCGAGGAGCTCGGAGTACCATATGCAACAGAATACCTAGACTTTGGCAATAATACGGGAGGGGTGGAGCATCCCAGCTTCCTAAAGAAAAATGCTGCGGGCCGTGTCCCCCTAATTCACGATCCAGCAACAGGTAAGCAATTGGAAGCGTAAACAGCAGAAATGAACAAATAAAAATTGACGCCATGAGATAAAGGTATGATCTTGACGGAATCTAACGTCAACAGCCATTACCTATTGGATCACTATGACAAGGACAATATACTTTCTCCGGCTACAGAGCAAGATAAATACCTAGTGGACAAGTATCTTGGCTTTCAAAGCAGCACGCAAGCACCCTTTTATGCACAGGTTAGTCTCCCCCTCCATATTTTGGTTGGATTTGGGTGGCTCACATTTATCCAGTCTCTTCAGATGAGAAATAAGAAAAATTTCGATGGAGTAGCTCACTTTCAACATCTTGTCAAAAGAACGCTGCGAACTAAGTCAGACCACATACTAGAGGGCCACACGTACTAGAGGGCCACACTAGCCCGGTCGTAACAGACATCAAATTAAAGAGAAAAAATCAACACAACAGCATCGCAACGTCATCTTATTATTGTTTTTTCTTATTCTAATAGAAATACGTAACAGATATCCTCATTTTCATTAATTCCAACTTCGTCTAATGCCGCAGCGTGTCGTAATTGCTGTTCTATCTTCTTCTTCGTGGCCATAATCTCTTCGATCTTAATAAACTAACTATTCGGGTTTTCTTCTACTTTCTGTTTCTTTATTGGTCGGAAGCTATTAATCTAACGCTATAGAATTCGAATCTTAGCCTCTAACGCTGCGATAGTAGTGTTCTATTGGTCTAGTTGCCTTCTAATCTTCCGTAACAGCAGCTGGGTCTTTGGCAACCGGACTATTATTAATTAAATAACTGATTAAACTTGCTGTAATTATCTAGGGGTTATAAAATTAAGTAAACTATCTTCCTTCTTCTTCCTAGCCGCTGATTTTAATATCTTTAGGGTTATATTAACTTATAGGGGATCTTAAATAACTAATTTACTTTCTAACGGTTTATTAATATTAATAGGCCATAAACTAGATCTTAGCCAGCTAGCTTTTATATTATCACTTATAAGGCCTTACTTCCTAGCTTTATAATAATAGTTAAGGAAGATCCTTTTTCTAGCTGGTGAAAAATCGTTATAGTCTTTAAATTCTAATAAAGCCTAACGGTAATAGGTCTTAATAAAGGAAAAAATTAAAATATTAAGAGGCTAAAGAATATAAAAGCTATATAACAGTAGGAATAGTAAATAAATATTATTTTTAAAGTATTCCTAAAGGAAATCGTTAATATAGTAGCTGCTGTAACCGTTAATAATAAGTAATTATTTTAACAGCGGCTTAGGTTAAGTCAGAGGAATAAAAACCTCCTGTAGCTATAAGATCATAATCTTATTACTAGTCCAGCCTTTCTTTAACACCGTAAACTTCTAGTTAGCTAGGAATTTAATTTCCTTAGGAAACTATTACTACTAGACCATTAGGCCTTTAAAAATAACCAACAGTAAAAGAACCCAGCCTATAGCCGAGATATACTTAACAATTAAAGTCTAATACCGTAATCCAGGCTACTTTTTTATAATAACTTTCTTTTTAACTTATTTAAGCACTAGTCTATTACTACTACAGCTTTTGAGAATACTGGTCTTATTTATATTATATTAGTACTTACTAAGGATAGCCTTAATCTCCAGTAGCTTAAAATACTAAAAAAAATTATTAATTATATTAACCTTTACTTTATTTAAATAGTAGAAATTAATTAACTTATCTTTAATAGTTCTAACTTTAAGGTTTTATTATAAAAAACCTTTTATCTATTATTTTCTAAATAGTTTATAGTTACCGCCAGCTTAAATAATCCTTATAGCGAATTCTTTAACCTGGTAATACGTTAGAGAGAGTCCTAGGTTGCCCTAAACTTAAATCTATTAAACTAGATAATTTTCCTACTATCTAAAGAGATATTAAAGATATTTATTTACATTAGACCTTAACTAACTACCGTTTAAACGTTTCTATAGCGTTATATAAGGAACCCCCTAGCGCTAGGTAGCTTTTCGTTGTAATATACCGTTATTAACGTTATTAATAGCGGAAGAAATAGCAGATTTAATAAAGTCGGTTATTACCGTTAAGAAAATTCAATTAGATTTAAAATTAATGAAGGTTTAGTTGAGAAATTGCAATTGCAATAATCTAGGAATGTTGGTGTTAAGGGGAAAAGGCGGTGGCCCTTTAGCCCGTCTGGCCCGCTAGTATGTGGTCTGACTTATTGATGATGAGCTGCGCGGAAAAGAGTTCCTTGTAGGCGGCAAATGCACTCTCGCGGATTTGGCTTTCATTCCGTGGGATCTCATGTTAGACGTTATACTTCAGGGAGACACCGAAGCCGGAACCGCCAGTGACAGGAAGCAATTGCTTCCTAACTGGTACAATTGGCACGTTAAGATGATTCAGAGAGAAGCTGTGCAGAAGATGATGAAGCTAAAGGAGGAAGTGAATGCAAACTAACACGATAATAAGTTAAGCTGGCCAGCTTAAATTGTTACCTTAATTATGATATCAGTTATCATAGAAGTTTCTATGTTAGACTCCGCATGTGCGAATAACAGCTGAAAATAAATAAAGCTATTGCTTTATTTCATTCGTTGCACCGTAAAACCTTTATGCGCCGTAGTGGTTTATCTGGTGTTACTTTATCTAGTATTATCACCTTATCCGAAAAGGAGCTATTTGAAGGGAGATTTAAATAAATTGACAGTGAAATTAGGGTATCATTTCTATTCCAATATATTTATAGCGATATTAGAGATTCTAGAGTGAGGGGATTATTGAAGCGTTTCATAGACATCAGCTGCCGACGTAGAAGGAGGGGCATCGGATGTTAGCTGCTGTGACGAGCTTATGCAGCTTACAGGTTTCACCACGATTGCGCATCTCTCGCCATTTCTTTAACCTGAGATGATGGACGTTTATAAAAATGCGAGACCAGATGCGAATCCCATCAAAAACAGCGTCAGCCAAAATGTAGGCGCAGAATTGAGACCAGCAGCATTAGAATGACCATCGTCCCCACTGTCTCCGTTTCCTCCCTTGTTTGAAGCATTCGGATCTCGGCTGCCACTGGTAATGTTGCTGGCACGCAAGCAGCGAAGCGCTGACGTGGTAGTGGTCATATTATCTGGCGTGTTGGATGTGTGACTCCATGTCAAGATGACAGGCCAGATGTATCTAACGGCAGAATCGTACTCTGTTTCGTTATTCTCGGACGTTGGAGCTGAGGCAGCTGTGAAAAAGCGACCGTCGGTGATGAGTTTCTCGTTAAATACTTTGGCGCGTCAGCTCTCTTTCCCTCTTGCACCATGTTTGTTTCGGTATATATAATAAATATGTAGATACCAGTTCCCTCAACTTACCAAACGAAGTCATTTGGAAGATTTGATCTCCAGACGGGCCTAGCCAGTCGTTGCAAGAGTCTGGTAGGGGGCCCGAACTACAATCAGAGAATCCACCTTGGGCGGCGGCGTTTAGGTCTCTCTGACACTGCTGCGATAAAAAGTCACACTTCCCGCCTTTGGTCGCATCGTCCTGGTTGTCTGCTATCACGTTGGCTTTGAGACCAAGCATGACGTAGCCGCACATCTTGTTCCCTTTTGCAATTTTGGAAACTTCTGTTTTCTCCACATTACTGAGACTCATGGAGGTGAACTGGGTGAATTCATTCTTCTCGGCTGCGCTGAGGCTCGTGTCATTAGAACTATTGAGCGGGATGTTACCCTGAACTGAGATTTCGATGTTCCAGTTATGCCCATCGCCTTGTACAGATGGATTTGACGAAGATAAATTGAATCCCGGGATGGTAAACGAGCCAGTGGCATTGGCTTGCGATGGAGGCCGAAATGAACTGTCTGGAAGACCCCATGGCGCATCATTACCAATAAGTAGATATCCTCCTGTGCCAATGTCCGCCACAGCGAGCGGTATCAGACTCGCGATATAAGCCACTTTGCGTAGGATGGCCATTTTTGCATGTGTTGTGTGGGTATGGTATTTATTTGTGGTAGTAGTAGTAAAGTGAACGAAGGCTAATAAGCATAGGTTGAAGGTTAGGCATGATGCTCTTTTATAATTATATAAAAAAAAAAATGGATGGGAGGATGCCCGGCGGTGTAATGGAGCACAATACTAGACAAATTATCAGTCCTACCAGTATACTGGAAATAGCATCTGCCTATCTCCTCGGTGTTAATTCTCTTGGGGCCAATTCGTGTATATTAATCGGATCTGTACGAAATTGACAACAATCGGCCTCGCCAGTAAGCACCAAAATCAGCCCAGGGCTAAATCGCCTCAAAACACCAGCCCCCAGGAACAAGCTAATGCAGGACCGACCAACACCTTTACTCTTTAGTGCCATTCTTCGCCACACAAGGGATGTCAGCAGACACCACACAGGAGGCTGACGCTGGGGCTCTTGGCACTTTTGTACAAGGCAATCCTTGAGACAATTAAGACAAAAATAAAAGTAGTCCCTGTTCTCCCATCATACTGTTACAACTCGCTCAGAAAACTTACGGGGCGCAAAGGGGATAATGACCTTTGCCAGCAGATTCCCGGGAATCATTTAAGACTGCACCTGGATGCCAACAGCCAACCGCGACTAGTATTGACACAAGCTCTGAATAGCTGCGATTAGATATCCTATAAGAACAAGGTAAAAATGAAGATGGTAATGTGTTTTACTGAACCAATGCTTCTTGCAGCAACTAACACAAAGCATTACGTGGTATTCATGCAATGTACCAAGACCAACAGCACCTCTTAATTATTTTGATGGCAGCCCCGCTGTCTAGCTAGGCCGGTCTCGATGGAAAAGGAGAATGCCGATGAGGCTCTTTTTATCTCAGGCTGCTATCGGTGTAGCCCCTAATTTTGAGTTGATGTTAGAGTTGTTCCAAAGACAGCATGAGGAGAATAGCGACACCTTTGGATAAATGTGTACGTAACGCCTGAATAATTGAAAGCACATCATTTCCTCAATGCAAATGTAAGAAGTTAATGAGCAGAATTTTCTGTGATTCACAATGCATTAAATATTGCGGACCTATTGTACCCCAAGAAGCGTTGGATATCTCGAAGCTGCTACCATGTATTTTGGAAGTAGAATACACTGTTGATATAACATTCGCAATTAGTCTTCGACTCATGCTTAGCACAACGTCGGTGGTTAAATACATTGGAGATGTTCCGTCAATATACTCGATAATGTGCATGAGAAATTTATCGAAGTAGGGTAAGCTATCCACTTCAATTTCATGGCGGGCATCCTATACAATGCCTACCTAGATCGACATCTGCAGCTAAGCATAAGACGTATGACGTAGATGGTAAATAAGTGGTCGCAGAGAACGACTAATTCATAATTTCTGTGCGATACATACATAATCTGTGCCTAGCTAGCTGTTTTAAGCAATTAGCAAATGCCACACTCTTGTTAGTCCGCTATATATTGCTGTCGTTGATGGTGTTGCTCTCGAACTGGTAGCAGCCGAAGTGGCTGTACCAAGGGACGGCTTCACCCACAAAGTGCTAGCGAGACTGCAGCTTAGTAATTTGAGTCATGTTTGAGCGACATCCTGCCGCTAATCAAATGGATGTAATAGACATCGGCTCTGACAGCATCACATCACGTTCAAACAACATTGGGTAAGGCGGACGGGCACCACCTGTTTCAGACCGTGGTTGTTTATAGGGAATTTTCCACGACCTAATAATAGAAGACTGTGAATCTTACCACTGCGCTTGTATGCGGAGCGTCACGGTACGCAGTTTCGACGAAGGAGTGAGGGTAGGAATTAATTAACGTGGTTTTCGAGGCCGGCATTCCACTCTCCAATTTATTAATTTCCTCAATGTGGCCAATTCTGCTGACATCGAGAGAACGAAGATAATCTTCCTGCATTCTATTGAGGAAGTGTATTTCTGCAAACGACAGAATAGTCTAGAGACTCAACCAGTTGGGCAAGCACACCCCAACACAACTTTGCAACTGTCGAGAGTAGTCGGGAGACAAATTTCCGCCCCAGAGACGATAAATCACATAGATGAGATGAAATAGACTACACCTGCAGGAATCATACCAAGATCAAACTTGCGAATATGAGATGTCCATTAGAGTGCGACTGAAAATGATACTACGCCGTTGATGGCTCTTCGTCCCCTTCAACCTACATGCTAGAAATTCAATGAGTACTGGGAACATGCAGTAAATGACTTTACTTGTACACTACGTACATGACTACGAAGTCTTGAAAGACCAGAAATAGATCTTTGTTCTCTCTGACCTAACCCTTTGATGAGTTGTATTGTGAGACTCATTAGCTGATGCGTCAAGTGTACTCACGAGACGGTATATATCCGAGCCGCCTAGAGTAGCATTGAATGTTGATTGGCTCATGAAGTATAAGCGAGTTGACTTGTTACTTGTTAATTTATTGCAAGAAAAGTTGTCGCAGGGAATGATGCTAGAAAAATAGGCATTTAGTAATATTACTCACAAAACACTTTGTGAGCAACGGATTTCCAGAGATGTGAGTAAGCATAGCAAATTCTGTCATGCTTCCACCTGAAAATGGTGTGTCATAGCCACACGGCCGTTGGCTATATCAGTGCAGCCTCGTGGCTGATTGGGCGCATCAGTTCGCATCAATTCGCACCGGCGTAGCCACTGGTGCACATTGCGAGCAACAGACAAGGCGGGGCAAAACAGTGTGCCGTCGGCTTCACGTCGAGTCTGCATGGCGAGCAACACGACAACTGGGCAACTAATGATAATGACCGAGTGATTCTGTTACTCACAAAATGGTGTTCTACTGAGCAGTGGCGTGATATTCGATACTTACTTTACACTGTGTTGTAATGGAATCCACGAGCTCGTAATGTTTGCAACGGTGGTGAGAAAGTTCGGCATAATAAATCATAATGACTCCGTAGTGTTCCACGGTTTATTCTAGATATTTAAGGGCCATTGCTGCCGTAGATTGCTGTTCAACCTGGCAACAGTGAACAAACATATCGCACACGACCATCAATCCATTAAGAAATAATTCAAGGACAACCGCACACTTCAACTCCATCATAATGGTTTATCCGGCCATCGAAGTTACTGTCGTCACTGTTGGGAATCGCACGATTGAAGATGAAACAACGGAAGATGGACAAAAATACCAGAAAGCGTTCCATGCCGCAGCTACAACTATTCCTGGCTGCTCTCGCGGTTGCTGGGGCAGAAGTGATAAATATCCAGATAAGGTGATTCATTTTATCGGTACGTTTTCCATTCTGCAAGGAAATGAAAGACCTGCGTTAGAGAGTCATCTAATAATTTACAATCATATTACCAGACTATGACACGCGCAAACAGCACGATGTCCACAAAGCCCTCATCAATGGACCTACACCACCGATTCTTCTAGATGTTCAAAGCGATGAGACAGTTTATGTTATTCATCCAAACACGAATGATCGCATCAAGGTGTACTATGCTCCATACACTACCGTCACCTTCTTCTGGGGAATTGATGAAGAAAAATGGACGGATGTTGCACCGGAATTCTTTGCCGCAGTCGCTAAATCGGATAGCTGCACTGGATATATCTGGGGTGAGGTGGATAAGCCTATTCTTGCCGACTTCAATGGATATGCGTCGTTAGGCAGTGGAAAATGTGGGATTTTAATTACTGGCTGGCGCAGTAAAGCTCAGCACGACCGAGAGACGAAAGGTCAGCGAGTCACCAGCGCTTGGAACGCAGTACAAAAGGCTTGTGCAAAGGCAGACGACTGGGGTACCAGCTTGAGGATTACCGAAAACACGGGTCATATTCACCGATGGACTACGCCTTTGCCTCTGAAGGATCGTTCTGACTGGCTTCCTGCGGCTGGAATGATTTAACCTAGGCGGCTTAGCCATCGAGATGCAGATGCATACAATCGGATTGAAAGCACATAGGAAAATACAGCGAATTCTCTGTATGCAACGACGGTTGAGAGAAGGCTCAAATTACTCCAGAATGTACTAGTCAGGAACAAAAGAATTTGAACTACTATTGAGAAAACCTGCTGAATGTTGCTTTGGCTCGCCTAGTGCGTGTGCGATAATACAAGCGAACCAAACTCGAGGTACTCTGTAAAAACGATGCAAGTACAGTCAAGCTGCAAATTCAGTGATGCAATACAATATCGTGAAAACCATCAAAGCCGACAAGGCTCCAGGTGCCCAATCTCTATGGTAAAGACAACAGAGTACAGGCTGTCTAATCGAGCTACATCCTTGATCTTATAATGCTAGAGCGCCAAAGCCTTATATAGATATGGATTGAACGTAGCAGAGTGATACAACTACAGGTAAGCTCTACAAGTAGTGGGGATTGCAATTTTCGAATTGAGCCTGTTACTTTGTAGAGTTGGGAGTTGATGGTATGCTTAAGCACTTCAGGCTGCCCTTTACCATAAAGAACTTAAGTAACGCATCATTGAACGTATTACTTTCGCATTCTCCGTGGCTAGAGAAAGTCAAAAGTGCAATTTCCTTCTCAATGGGTCTTCTCCTTTTGTTGGCCGGTGTGTATTAACCCCATTTTATATCGCTAAAATCCTCAATCTATGTCATACAACTCATGTATATCTCAAAAGGGTTGCAGATAATAAACGCCAGTATGGCATATTTATAGCTTATCATCAATCAGGTTGCCGTATGAAAAGTTCATGTAGTATACATCGTGGCTGAGTAGGGGATATGTGAGATGAGAAACTTGTGTATATGCGTTTTAAAGAGGATGCAATATATATATCTGTATCTAAATAGTTTATTCTCTCCGCTCAATATCTGGATAATACTGAGGCGCTTCATGCCGGTTGTACATGCCGTAATCTCTTATAACTCTTCCCCCCCTGTATCTGAAATCGTCTTTCTCTTCACACCCTTTGAGAAATTCCGATGCAGCATTTGCAGTTGTAAACGACAGATAGGCTATAATATCGCCTGAGTCAAGCACAGCATCAAAAAGATCCCATGACACTAGCTCTTTGATCTTGTTTGATTCCAGACGAAAATAGTTGAGTACTTGCTCGGGATTTGGGTTCTGTAGCCCCGTTTTGTTCATGCTAATCAGCACAACGGCCTCCGCGTCACCCGCTCGTGTGATGTCCAGCCTCTGTTCATGTATTCCATATCGTTCTGGTATGTGTGTGTCTGCTGTAATTTCGCATATTCTCAATCGATAGTCGAGAAATACTTCGTTTCTACCCTTCTCTTGAGCTCCGTGGTGGCGGCCCTGAGTTCGCCATCTAACTAGTGACTTTTCATCTCTCCAAGTAGAAAGTGACAAGACCCAGCCGGGTTTAGTTACAGAGCCGTATCTTATATTATCGATGAAGCCGTCTATTTTCAGTAGTTCGGGCCTGAGAGCCTTCCCAATGTCAAGGTAGAGGGGCTGTGTCTCCAATGAGGGGTGGACTTCAAAGAGTACTGTGAACATGGCGCTAGTTGGTGAATGGCGGGACGACTTTTGAGCTTCTTTGTGTAAAACTTGCCGAAATGTTTGCGAATTCTTTGCTTAAACAAATATGAAGAATGATAATGGAAAGTTCTTGAATGTTTATATTTCTTTCATGTCTCACAATGTATGAAATAACAAAGTCTGGGTGGATTAATAAAGGCCCCCTGTGGATTGGTGAACTTTTCCCACCCAAAAATTACTGATATTCTTAAGTGGGGGCCGGGGCGATCCCATTGTGCGTGAAGTGCATATTATCGTTGCTTTCGATATTGCTAGCTTGTCCGTTGACTAGACGCCACATTTCTTGCTTAGTCTCGTGTTGCTTTGGATATGAGAGCTCACGCACGACATAGTCGCTTTATCCATTATCCGAAGCATAGCATTTTGACGTCATGCCTTCTTGTCATGCTCATTGGGATTTGCTCGCAAAGATTCCTAAGAGATATAGACCCGCGTACTATATATTACACATGATCATGAGCAGCAACGAGGATAGACATTTCCCTACTGACATTCTATGAGAGAGATCAACGACACATTTTATAATCATGTCTCTAAAGCATATTTTCACCAAAAATGCGCCAGGAGCGCCAATCCCAGGGCTGGTATAATCACCATTCTCTTTATATACATTCTCACACCCTCATTTCGGTGTTCCTGGTGTTAAGTTACAATTCGCTAATAAGCGCTCTCATAGTTCTCTCAAGGTGTGAGAGCAGGTCCGTTCTTATGGACGCAGGGTACTCCAGGCGCCCTTCCAGATGGTACCATGGTTCAAGGGACGGTGCGCATCACACCATAGCCTCAGTCTCACTTCGAAAATTCGTACTGATACAAGTAATGGCCTGCAGATTCAAGACCGTACAAGACAAGTAATCAAGAACCTTGAAGCGGTTCTGGCCGCTGAAGAGATGTCATTAAAGGATATGGTGAAGGCAACCATATACATAAAGAACTTTGATGAGAATTTCCCTTTGGTCAACCAGGTTAGTCAAATGACAGGCAATGTGGCGCATAAGTCGCTAAATGAATTGCAGGTATGGGAAGAGATGATGCCCGAACCACGCCCTACTCGGACATCATTAGGTGTTGCTCAATTGCCCGCCGGTGGAACCGACGTCGAGATTGAATTTGTGGCATATAAAGCTTAAACCAAAGAGATCCTTTAGAGAGTCAAATGTATTCTAGATGTCATATTAGTATGGCATTTTTACGTTGTGCTCCCGTCTATCTTCGATGTACGTATAGTACGAGGAGATATCGTATGTGTGCATAGCATTACACCTTGAAGACACCGAATCCCCCACCTTCACGCATATCTTGCTTCTCAGCCAGGCAATGAAAGACGAGGTTAGGGCTCTTAATAAGCGGCTACGAATGTCACCTTGCATGAAATGATGATACAATTATAGCAAATACAAAATATATAATGATATAATTGAATAGGATCATAGAGTTGCGAAATAGAAGAACAATGAATTCCAGGTGTAATATTCAGCAAGCTAATGTTGAATAACTGCGTGAATCATCCACTATAGAGCCACTCCTTTTTATAATCGACTTGGTACATCGACTAATAAGCGAAGACCGAGAGAATAGATGCCATGTTCAAGGATAAACTGGAATATCGATCAAGTCATGGCCTTTCGACGAGTAACCAGCAACGTATCGATCACCGAATGGCTGCATCCAATTGTCTAATACATGTTAGTATTTATTCCAATTCCGACATTCAATCTGTTGTCTTACCATAGGTTGTAGCCGGCTTGCTCATGCAGAGATAAATAATAGATTTATAACGAACCGGTATCTATAGGTTAGTATAGACAGTACTATTCCCAAGGGATAAACCTTAGAATAGTTCTAGGGTTTATATTAGCGGAGCGGTTAAGTTAGTAGACGAGTAATCTTATTACTAGCGGTAAAGTAAAGTATTTAAATATTTAGTCTAAATACTATTATATTAATAATAACTAGCTATTTAAGTATTTTAATAAGTAATATAAAGTAAACTTATATACCTAGTTAGTTAGGCTAAATTATTACTAAGTAGTAATAATCTAGTTATAGATTATCTTAGAATCCTAATAATCTATTTATAAATTGTTAGATTATTATAATAATTTAATAGTCTATTCTTAATTAGTTAGTTAATTTATTATTTATCTAGATTAAACTACCCTATAAGCCTATTGTTGTAATTATAAAAGCTAGGTTATAATATAATACCCCCCTCCTATTAGTCTTATCCTTAAGACCTTACTTATTTAAGTATAAGTAGCTTATCCTTACCTTATAGTATATTCCGTAATTACTTACTCCTTACTTATTTCTTACGTATACTAACTTACTTAGAAAAAATAATAAATAAGGTATTTAAAGATCCTTATCCTAAAACTAAAAAATACAAAAGTTTTTTTTATTTTATTATTAAAAACGCTTTTACTATAAATAAGTATTATTTCTATTATATATTATATAATTATAAGGAGTATCTTTTATCTTCTTCTAACTTATTATATTATACTAAATATATTTATTTAAATAAATCTTATTATAATATTTATAGTTTATTTTCTAAGTAGTTAAAGTATATTACTACTTATTATTTTTATTTAAAAAATAAGCTTAAGGTAGTTAAAAAGGAATATTATATTACTAATATAAAAGTTAAACATCTTTATAAGGAAAAAAAACGTTAATATATAAAAATATATTATACTATTATATAAGGGATTACTAACTTAGGAGAGTTAAATAAGGTTAAGCGTAAGGAGGCGGAGGCTGTTTATTAGGCTGCTATAATATAGTTAGTAAAAGGTTTTTCTAAGGTTATCCCCGCTTCCTTAAAAATAGTAGATTATTTAAAGATATTAGCAGTAGATCCTAAGCTAGCGTAATCCTTAGGCTTTAATAAAGCTTTTCTATTAGTGCTATTAAGTTTTTAAGATATTTAATAGGTTCCTATATTTCTTCTTTTTCTTCCCCTTTTTCCTATTATACCCTATAGTATTATTTACTATCTTCTCCTATTTTTATTATATTAATGTCTTTTACCTTATACTCTTCTTCTTCTCCTTTAATAATAATTTTATCCTAAATAAACCTTTTAGTTTCTTTATTAATTTATACTTTTTTTAGTAAAAAGATATAGAATATTAGGTATATATATTTTCCTTATTTTTCTTATTATTTAGGAAGTTTAAGTTTATAATTAACTTCTCTAACTTTTCTTAGAATTTTATAAAGTCTAAGTTTTTTAAAATTAAATTTATTACTTAGCCTATTTATCTTAATATTTACTTACTTATTTCCTTATATTGTCACGACCCAGCTCTTATAGTCGTGACAAGGGGCCTACAGGGTAGGCACTCCTAGATAAACGTCGGGCCGCGCAGCTAATTAGGAAGCGGTCGACAAGAATCAACGTTAATTCTAATTAATGTGTAAATAAATTAATTAGAATTATAATCAATTCTACTCGACTTTAGAATATACAACTAGATATATAAGTTTATTTTATATTACTTATTAGAATACTTAGATAACTAGTTATTATTAATATAATAGTATTTAAATTAAATATTTAGATATTTTATTCTATAAGCTAGTAATAAGATTACCCATCTACTAACCTAACCGCTCCGCTAACATAAACTATAAAACCTCTCTAAGGTTTATCCCTTAGGAAAAGTATTATTTATACTAATATATAAATACTAGTTTATTATATAATAATAACTTTTATTTAGACGGTTACCTTAGACCTATAGGTAATAAAATACTAAAAATTTAGCAGCCTATAAGCTTCAGAGTTTTAGATAATAATATTAATTATAAAAGCAAAGCTTAAAGTAGTTATAATAGTAATATTAAAATCTAAAATAATTTTAAAGATATTACTAAAGACGTTATAATAGCTTTATAACTATCTACTAACTAAAATAAAGCTAATAATTGCTTTCTAATACTTAAGGAATAAGTAGCGGAACTGCTTAGAATAGTTACTGCCTAAGTAACTACTATTACAATACTTTAAGAATAATAACCAGTGGTGCCGCCTGTAGTAAACCTAGCCCCTGTGATACGCTAATAGGAACCTGGAGAAATTATTAAACTACTACTGCTAGATAAATTTAAAAAAGACCTTAAATAAATCTAGAAATTCTTTATAAATATAAGAAACTACTTTAGCTACTTTCTAACTACTATAGCTAGTAATATTATAAAAGTTTAAACTATAGGAACTTATTTAGCTAAGACTATTAAAAATTAGTTTAAACTATATTTTAGAGACTTTAAATAAACTAAGGAACTAAAGAAATAGTATATTAATAAACTATTTATTAAATATACTACCTTTAAAAAATAACTTAAAAAGCTATATAGAAAAACTAATAAAGCTAAAGAAGTAAAAGAAGCGCTTTTATAAATTAAGTAAACTAGACTATACGCTAAGTATACAGCTGCTTTTATATATTTAGCCGCTAGAATTAACCTAAATAATAAAGTATAACGTATACTTTATTATTAAAGACTAAAATCTAATGTAAAAGATAAGTTATACTAAGATAAGTTACCTAATACTTTAGATAAACTCTTTAAGAAAGCTACTTATATTAATAAATATCTATTTAAATAACGTAAAGAACGTAAATAAAAAGGAAATATATAGAAAATAATTCCTAAGTATTTTAACTTTAGTAATAATATTAACTAGGGGAAGAAACGGGATATTACGTCCTATAACGATAGAAAACTAGGACCTATAGACCTTAGTATTATTAAGGTATAACGTAAGAATATTAAATACTATAACTGCGGGAAGAAAGGATATATAAAGAAATATTATTAAGCTTTAAAGAAAGATAGTAATAAGAAGTTCACACCTGTCCTAGAACCTAAGGAAAACTAAGCTATTAATACTATATAACCCTTAGTAAACCATAATATACTATACTTCTTAGTATATTATAATAATAAATGCTAAATATACTTTAGTAATAAGTAAGGATTAGGCTAGTTCCTTAAAAAACCTTATAATACCTAAACCTTAAATACTCTTAAGGAAGTTACTAAAGAAGAAATAGCAGAAATTAAAAACCAGTACGCTGTACTTATAAATAACTAATACTAAGAAGGCATAAGCTATACCTAGATACTAGTTTAACGAGCCCTTAATAATATAGAACTTGCAGCTATATAACTGTATTTAGAAAACAATAGGATAATAGAATAAAAAAACTTACCTAACTTTAAAAATGAAGAGGAAGTTATCTGTAAGTAGGAATAAGATAAAGCTATATAATAGTATAACGAGGATCTTTTAAATACTGCACCTCCGATATAATATAACCTTTGTAAAGAAATAACCTAGGAAGAACTTAACGACCTTAAGAAACGTATATATAACTAATGTAGTTTAATAAAACCTAAAAGCATTTACTACCTTTGTAAAATAACTATAGTAGATTAAAAATGCTTTAAAGACTAATATAGATAAAAGGGTATTGCTAAGGAAATTAAATACTATAATAAAATAGTCTAATAAAAGGAATTTAAAGAATATTAAAGACTCCTAGAATAATGGGGTTAGATTAAGCGGATTAATCTATATACTACTTTTAATAAAACCAAGCTACTAGAAAACTAGTTTTAATAGTATATTAAGACTAATATAGATAAATACCTAATAGCTAAGGTACTAAAGTCAGCCCTCTATTATATTAATAATATCTTAATTATAGATTAATATAATAAAGCTAATATTACTAACTGCAAACTCCTACTATATAAATAATACCTTATACTTAAACTTTAAGAATAGTATAAAAACTATAGAATTACAGAATATAGATAAGATAAATTTACACTCTGTAATAAAGATTATTATAAGAAATACTAACGTTAACGACGTGCCCTTGTATATATTACCTATAACCTAGAATAATAAGGATTTAACCTTATAAAATATAGCATTAATAATAAATTATAAGGAATTAACTAAAATAAACTCCAGAAGTACTATAAATTTACCGCCAGAAATATCCCTTAGCCTGGATATACCTAGTGCAAATACTATAATATCTAAAACTATAAACCAGAATAGATTACCTTAGATCTAGATAATATAGTTATTAACTTATACAGTAATAACTATTATAATAACATAGATAATATAATCTACTATAACCTAAATATAATCTTAGGGTAAAAACTATAAAAATTCTAAGTACCTAGCACTTTAGAAAGACACCTAATTATAGTTTATATAAACTCAAAAGCTATAATAAGTTATATTACGCCTTAACTCATTAACTACCTAAAGTTAACTAACTATAAGAAGGAGAAACTATATACGCTTACTAATATTAAATAATAACCTTTTATATATAATAACAGAACCGTTAACTATAAGACTAATTACCTTAAAATCCAGTTTAGTAGAATCTTAGATTAATTAAAGTTTAATATTACTAATATCTTAGGATATAATATACTCTTAGGATATAATTAGCTAAAGTTATATAACCCTAATATTAATTAAAAGGAAGGCTATATAATATAGTAACCTTATACTTAATTAATTAATCTCCTAGCGAAACTATAACTAAATTAGGAAAATTAATAAAATATAATAATATCTTTAATAATAGGATCAGAGACCCCTATATTAAACTAAGAAAAGATATAAAAATATACGGAAACGGAAATAGTTATAAAATAAGTACCTACTGCAGAACTACGAAAGTTCCTAAGAATAGTTAAATATATTAAGAAACCTAAGAAAAAATAGCTTAGATTTCTTAACTTAATTATACAGAAGGTTAAGGATTTATACTACTGAAACTAAAATACCCTAGAATATTTAAAAAACATACTAGCAGACCTTTAGTATATAAAAGTTTTTAATAAAGAACTTAATATTAGACTACTAGAATATAGCTAATTAGATTATAAAATCGAACTTATAGATAATAAAGTCCTAATGTTTAATAAAATCTATAACTTAAGTATTACTAAGCTTAAGACGCTTAATAAATAAATTAGGGACTAGCTAAAGAAGGGCTATATTAAACCTTTTAAATCCTTAGTAGGATATTTAGTTATATTTATACTTAAAAAGAATAGTAAACTTTAACTTATTATAGATTATTAATAATTAAATATAATAATTAAGAAAAATATTATACTGCTACCTTTAATTTCGGAAATTAAAGACTAACTTACAGGAGCTAAGATTTTTATATTATTAGATCTTAAAGAATATATAACCTTATTTAAATTAAGAAAGGTAATAAATAGAAAACCGCCTTCTGCACTAAGTATAGACTCTACAAATACTAGGTAATACCTTTTAGACTTATAAACGCTCCAGTATCCTTTTAAAAGATAATTAACTATATATTATAAGACTACGTAGATTATTTTATTATTATATACCTTAATAATATCCTTATCTACTTTAGGAACCTAGAGGAACATAAGGAATATATTAAAAAAGTATTATAAATACTTTAAAATAATTAACTCCTAGTAGAACCTAAGAAATACAACTTCTATACGCAAAAGGTTACATTTTTAAAATATATTATTACCCTAGGCAAAGTCTAAATAAACCCTAAAAAACTTAAAGTAATTAATAATTAAAAGCTGCCCGAGAACGTTAAGTAAGTATAAAGCTTTTTAGAACTTACTAACTACTACTAACGCTTTATTAAAGACTTTTTAAAAATCGCTATACTACTTATAAACTTAATAAAGAAAGATATCAAATTTAAATTAACATAAGACGCCCTAACGGCCTTTAAATACCTTTAATAAGCTTTTATTACTACTTTAGTATTTATAATATTTAACCTAAATAAACTTATTATAATTAAAACTAACGCCTTAGATTTTATAATTAGCAGGGTACTTTATTAACTAAATAATATACTTAAAAAAAAGCTTAGGCCTATTACCTACTTCTTTAAAAAACTAAATAAACTAAAACTTAGATACTCTATCTATAATAAGGAATTTATAGCTATTTACTAAGCGCTTAGTAAGTAACATTAAAAATACTATTATAAAAGAAGTTAATTTCTAATAATTATCCTTATAAATTACCAGAATATTACCTACTTTATAATAATATAAGAACTATCTTATAAATAAGTTAAGTACTATAAGTAATTCTCTAAGTTTAAACTTATTATTAAGCACTATAATAGTTTAAATAATAAACGCGCTAATATACTTAGCAGGCGCCTAGACTACTTTTAAGAAATCCTAGAAGTTAAGGTATAGATATTAGAAATAAACTAGTACAGAGACCTTATAATCTAATTAATTAATACCCTGTACTAAATTAAAGTAGACGATCTAATTATTAATAATATAAAGGAATACGTTAAAAACTAAGAGAATAAATAATACCCAGAAGGTATTTCTATAGATACTAAATACCTAACGCTAGATAGACTTATCTAGGTACCAGAGGACTTATAAAGTAAAGTAGTAAAATCAGTTTATATATATAAGCTTAATAAATACTATAGAATACGAAAAACTACTTAATAAGTTATATAATACTTTAAATTTAAAGGTATTAAGAAATAAATACAGAAGGTTGTATTAGAATATATAATATATAGACGAGCTAAGGTATTACGCTATCTTTTTTATAGAAAACTATAACCCTTACCGGTTCCAGTAAGAAATTAAGAATTAATAATATTTAACTATATTATTAAACTCCTACCTTCCTAAGAACCTATAATTAATAAAATATAGAATAGTATCTTTATAGTAGTTAATTAACTTTTAAAAATAACTTACTTTATCCCAGTTACTAAGAAAAGCTCTATAAAAGACCTAGCTTATATCTTTTTCTAAAATATCTACGCTTACTATAGACTACTAAATAAGATTATCTTTAATAAAGGATTAATGTTTATATTAAAGTTTTAGTAATTACTTATAGTAAGAATTAAACTAAAATATAAGGCTAGTATAGCTTATAACCCCTAGATAAATAGATAAACTAAGTAAATTAACTAAATTATTAAAACTTACCTATAATATTACATTAACTTTAACTAAGATAATTAAGTAAAATATTTACTAACTACCTAAGTATTCTTTAATAGTACACTAGTAAAATCTATAAACTACTTACTATTTTACGTAAACTATAAGTTTAAACTAGATTTATACTAACCTCTTATTAAAGAAGAAAATACCAGTAAAGCTATTATTATAGTAAATAAACTTAAGGAATTATATTAAGAATTATAAGTATAGCTTAAATTTATTAAAGAAAGAATAGCTAAATTTATAAATATAAGAAGGATTAGAAGACTAACCTTTAAGGAGGGAGATATAGTCTACCTACTTTAACATTTATAAAATAATAAATAACTAAACATTAGGACTAACAGGCTAAGTAATAAACTTAACTTTAAAAAACTTAAACCTTATAAAGTTATAAAGAAAATCAGACCTATTAACTATAAAATAAATCTTCTACTTACCCTAGGATAATAAAGAAGAACTATATATCCAAATTTTTATATTTTACTACTAAAAAAAGCACTAATAGACGAAGAAATAGGTAAAATTATATAAAACGAAATTATTATTTAAAGCAAAAAACTTAAATACAAGGTTAAGAAACTTAAAATAATAAGATTCAATAAGGACACCTAATAAACCAAATACCTGGTTAAATAAAAAGGTTATAATAAAATAGAAAACTTATAGTAACTTATTAAAGACCTTAAATATTTAAAAGACCTTGTAAATAACTTCTACTAAAGTCTAGGTTTAGTAAAGAAGAATTAAAAACACCTTAATTAATAGCGTTAACTATAGAACCTATAGTTATAGAATCAGACGGATTAGGTAATGACGTTTTAGCCTAACGTAAGGCCTCCGCTTCTTACTCCTTCTGCTTAATATAATCTAACTTATTTAAATTATTAATACCCTAAGACACTGTATACGCCGCCTTTTTAAACTATTCCTTATATTATTTCCGAAGATAAATAACTTTAGCTATAAGATTTACGATTTCCTTTTTAACAGCTTTAACCTTATTATTAAGCTAGTTGCATTAACGGGAAATATATAATAATTATTAAAGTATAAGAAATACCTTATAATAAGATTTATAATCCTTAATATACTTTAAACAATAACTTAAGTTAACCTCAGAAGCTAAATACTAAGATCTTTTCTTTTTATAATAAAAACAGGGTTTTATCTTAATAAATTGTAATAATATAAAAGCAGTAAGTACTACGCTCCTGTTAAATTTCTTTTTCTTTCCTTTTATATTAGCTAAGTTAGTAGATTTTTAAACGCGGAAAGTTATTTTAGTAATAAATAAGAAAACAAAATAAGGAAAATACTTACAGGTAGGAGGTGTAGATACTTATATACTAGATCACCTAGTCTTAAGGATAAGACTAATAGGAGGGGGAGAATTATATTATAACCCAGCTTTTATAGTTGCAGTAAGGGGTCTATAGGGTAGGTACTCTCGGATAAACATTAGGCTGCGCAGCTAATTAGGAAGCAGTTAATAAAAAATTAATGTTAATTCTAATTAATGCGTAAACGAATTAATTAGAATTATAATTAATTCCACTTAACTTTAGAATATACGACTGGATATATAAGTTTACTTTATATTATTTATTAGAATACTTAAATAGCTAGTTATTATTAACATAATAGCATTTAGATTAAACATTTAGATATTTTATTTTATAAGCTAGTAATAAGATTACCCGTCTACCGACCTAACTGCTCCGCTAATATAAACTATAGAACCTCTCTAAGGTTTATCCCTTGGGAAAAGCGTTGTCTATACTAATATATAGATACCGGTTCATTATATATATATATTAGTATAACTAGACTATATCTTCTTCCTAAAGGGTTAGTCCTCTAAGCCTATTTCTATTTATATATTTAATTATCCTTTATTAAATAAATTTAAGTTATTATTATAGTTTTTTATATAATTTAATTATATCTTCTACCTTAATTATAGCTTTTTTAATATCTTTCCCTTACCTTAGCAATTAGTAAGCTTTAAGTTTAAATCTATAGTTTAGGAAGAATAATAATTTACTACTTAATTTTAATTTTATACTATTATATATAAGTTATATAACGGGGAGTAGTTCTACCTAGTTATTTTACTTAAAGTTAATATAGTAGTATAGATAGGTTTTAATTATTTAGTTAATCTTTTCCATTTATTTATCTATCTATAGGTAGTAGGCTATACTAGCCTTATAATTTATTCCTAGTCTAGTTATAAATACTTTCTAGAACTTAAATATAAATATATTTCCTCTGTTAGAGATTATATTTTCTAGTAGTTTATAATTACTTATAATATATTTTATTATTATATACGCTAATTCTTTTATATTACTAACTTCTTTAAATAGTATAAAGTAAGCTATTTTTGTAAGTTTATTAATAACTACGAAAATATTATTATAGAGTACCTTTATAACTAGTTCTTTTAAAGAAAGTAATTTAGTAATTAAGTTAAATAAAATCAATTCCTATAGTCGCTGTAATACAGGCAGCGGTTATAGTTATCTATATAGTTTATATTTAAAGCTTTTAGCTTATTTATATATTATATATTCTAATATAACCTTTTATACCTATATTTTAATATTATTAAATTTAAAGTATTATTTAACTTACTATATAGTTTTTCTAATTCTATAGTATTTATTAAGTTTATATATATAGACTAATTTTACTATTTTATTTTATAAGTTTTCTAATACTTAGATAAGTCTATTTAGTATTAGGTATTTAGTGTTTATAGAAACACTTTCTAGATATTATTTATTTTCCTAGTTTTTTATATATTCTTTTATATCGTTAATAATTAGATTATCTATTTTAATCTAATATATTATATTAATTAATTAAATTATAAGGTCTTTATATTAGTCTTTTTCTAATACTTATACCTTAACGTCCGGGATTTTTTAAAAGTAGTTTAAGCACCTGCTGAATATATTAGCGTATCCGTTATCTAAACCCTTATAGTATTTAATAATAAGCTTAAACTTAGAGAGTTACTTATAATATTTAACTTATTTATAAAATAGTTCTTATATTATTATAAAGTAAGTAATATTCTAATAGTCTATAAGGATTATTATTAGAAATTAGCTTCTTTTATAATAATATCTCTAATACTACTTACTAAGCGCTTAGTAAATAGCTAGAAATTCTTTATTATAAATAAGATATCTAAGTTCTAGTTTATATAGTTTTTTAAAAAAATAAGTAATAGGCCTAAGTTTTTTTTTCATTATATTATTAAGTTAACTAAGTATATTACTAATTATAAAGTCTAAAGTATTAGTTTTAATTATAATAGGTTTATTAGGGTTAAATATTATAAGTATAGGTATACTTATAAGGGCTTATTTAAGGTAGTTAAAGGCTATATAAGCGTCTTATATAAGTTTAAATTTAATATTTTTTTTTATTAAGTTTATAAGTAGTATAGTAATTTTTAAAAAATCCTAAATAAAATATTAATAGTAATTAGTAAGTCCTAGGAAGCTTTATACTTACTTAATATTCTTAGGTAGTTCCTAGTTATTAATTACTTTAAGTTTCTTAGGGTTTATTTAAATTTATCCTAGTGTAATAATATATTTTAAAAAGGTAACCTTTTATATATAAAAGTTGTATTTCTTAGGTTCTACTAGAAGTTTATTATCCTAAAGTATTTATAGTACTTTTCTAATATATTCCTTATATTTTTCTAAGTTTTTAAAATAAATAAAAATATTATTAAAGTATATAATAGCGAAATAATCTATATAGTCCCGTAGTATATAATTAATTATTTTCTAAAAAAATACTAAGGTATTTATAAATCCAAAAGGCATTACCTAATATTCATAAAGTCTATATTTAGTACAGAAGGCGGTTTTCTATTTATTACCTTTTTTAATATAAATAAGGTTATATACCCCTTTAAGGTCTAGTAAAGTAAAGATTTTAGCTTTTATAAGTTAGTTTCTAATTTCTAAAATTAGGGGTAGTAGTATAATATCTTTCTTAATTATTATATTTAATTATTAATAGTTTATAATAAGTTAAAGTTTATTATTTTTTTTAAGTATAAATATAACTAAATATCCTACTAAAGATTTAAAAGGTTTAATATAGCCCTTCTTTAGCTAGTCCTTAATTTATTTATTAAATATTTTAAGTTTAGTAGTACTTAGGTTATAGATTTTATTAAACATTAGGACTTTATTATTTATAAGTTTAATCTTATAATTCTATTAGCTATATTCTAGTAGTTTAGTATCTAGTTCTTTATTAAAGATTAGTATATACTAGAGGTCTATTAATACGTTTTTTAAATATTCTGGGGTATTTTAGTCTTAGTAGTAAAAGTCCTTAACCTTTTATATAATTAAGTTAAGGAACTTAAGCTATTTCTTCTTAGGTTTTTTAATATATTTAATTATTTTTAGGAATTTTAGTAGTTCTGCAGTAGGTATTTATTTTATAACTGATTCTATTTTTATATATTTTTATATCTTTTCTTTATTTAATATAAAGGTTTTTAATCCTATTGTTAGGGATATTATTATATTTTATTAATCCTTCTAATTTAATTACAGTTTTACTAGGGTATTAATTAATTAAGCATAAGGTTACTATATTATATAGCCTTCCTCCTAATTAATATTTAAGTTATATAACTTTAGTTAATTATATCCTAAAAGTATATTATATTCTAAAATATTAGTAATATTAAACTTTAAGTAATCTAAGATTTTACTAAACTAAATTTTAAGGTAATTAGTCTTATAGTTAACGGTTTTATTATTATAAATAAAAGATTATTATTTAATATTAGTAAGTATATATAGTTTCTTTTTCTTATAGTTAGTTAACTTTAGGTAATTAATAAGTTAAGGTATAATATAGCTTATTATAGCTCCTAAGTCTATATAAACTATAATTAAATATCCTTTTAATATACTAGGTATATAAAATTTTTATAATTTCTATCCTAAGATAGTATTTAGGTTATAGTAGATTATATTATCTATATTATTATAGTAATTATTACTATAGGGGTTAATAGTTATATTATTTAAGTCTAAGGTAATTTATCTTAGTTTATAATTTTAAATATTATAGCGTTTATACTAGGTATATTTAATTTAAGGGATATTCTAGGTAGTAAGCTTATAATACTTCCGAAGGTTATTTTAGTTAATTCCTTATAACTTTTTATTAATACTATATTTTATAATATTAAATCCTTATTATTTTAGGTTATAGGTAATATATATAAAGGCGTAGTATTAGTATTAGTATTTTTAGTAATAGTTTTTATTATAAAATATAAATTCTTTTTATCTATATTTTATTACTTTATAATCCTTATACTATTCCTAAAGTTTAAGTATAGTATATTACTTATATAGTAAAAGTTTATAGTTAGTAATATTAGCTTTATTATATTAATTTATAAGTAGAATATTATTTATATAGTAAAGGGCTATTTTTTTTATATTTAGTTTAGGGTATAGGGTATTTATTACGATCCGAACCAACAAAGGTATAAAGGAAAAGTACCTGGAATAACTATTAACTAAATAACTAATCGTAAGAAGGAGTAATAAGAATTAGTGCTTTTACGATTAAAGTAACTTACATAAACGCTTTTAATACTTTAAAGAACAATAGGTTATAATACTCCCTATAGAATAACTAGATATATAAGATTTAATTCTCTATGCTTTTTAAATAACTTAAATAAATAGTTATTAATAAAGCATTAAGATTAAATATAAACTAAATCTTTATTATATTTTACTTACTTTATAATTATATTTACTTAAAGTTACTTCTTATCCTTTTTGCTAATATAAACTAATTAACCTTAGCTTATTACCTTAGGAACTTACCCTATACTATTAAAGTATTAGGTTAGGATGTTATATATTAATAACTTTTATTTAAAAGGATACTAAGTACCTTTAAGTAATATAAACTACTATATCTAAAGTAGGACTAGCCGCTGGAACTCCTGTTGCTAACCCTAGTGTATTTACTATAGACGATAATAAAAATATTACTATGTAAGACCTACTTAATATTACCTTATAACGTCCTGACCTAATACTTTAATAATATAGGATAAGTTCCTAAGGTAATAAGCTAAGGTTAATTAATTTATATTAGCAAAAAGGATAGGAAGTAGCTTTAAGCAGATGTAATTATAAAGTAAGTAAAACGTAATAAAGATTTAGTCTATATTTAATCTTAATGCTTTATTAATAATTATTTATTTAAGTTATTTAAACAGCGTAAAGAACTGAATTTTATATATTTAGTTATTCTATAGGGAGCGTTATAATCTATTGCTCTTTAAAGTATTAGGAGTATTTATATAAGTTGTTTTAATTGTAGGAGCGCTGATTCTTATTGCTCCTTTTTGCAATTAGTTATTTAATTAATAGTTATTCCAGGTACCTTTCCTTTATACCTTTGTTGGTTTGGATTATAATAATATATTACAGCTCCTTGTAATTAATCTTTTGCTTTAGATATTAATAGTAAAGGAGTTTAATTTTTAATTATAATATTATTTAATTATCTATAGTTAATAACTAATTATAGTTTTCCGTTCTTCTTCAGAATAAAAATAATGGGGTATTATACTAGGGAGTTAGAGATTCTAATATATCTTTTCTCCTTCTGCTCTTATATCTACTTATTAAGAGTATTAAATTCTAACTAATTAAGGTTATATAACGGAAAGTATTTTAGTTATTTCCCTTTCTTTAATTCTATTATATAGTCCTATTTAGTATATAGTAGTATTTATATACTTTTATTTAGATTAGTTAGGGTTTTTTAAAACAGAGCTTTAAACTTCTAATATTATTTTAGAATATTAGCTATTAGGTCTATAGATTCTCTTTCTTCTTAACTATCCTATTTTTTTTTTATAGTTTCTAGGAATTAATTAAGTTTATATAAGTCTTGTTTCCCTTTAGTAAACCTTTTTAAAGATTAAGCTTCTGTAACTTTAAATTATTTCTATTATTATTATATAGGGATCTTTTTAAGCTTAGGGAGTTAAGGTTTCTGGCTTCCTCTGTCCTCTTTTTAATCTAGAGTTTTTTTATTATTTCGCTAATAAATTAAGCCTTTACTTTATACTATTAAAGGTTTATATTAGCATAACTATAATATACCTAGGATAATATTATATTTTAAGGTATTAATAATATTATATACTACTAAAGTAATTTAATTAAATACTTTAAGATATAAATAATTAGTTTATCTTTTTACTTATTTATTATTATATTTAAACTATTTTCCTTCTCTGTAGAAGAGTTAGTATAGTTTTTTCTTTTATATCTATAGTAACTATAGGTGTATTATAGTTATAGCTAATATATAGTTCCTATCTGCGCCAGAGTCTACTAAGACTTTAAGCAGTTCTTTATTTTATGTTATTATAAAAGTAATCTTTTTCTTAAGAATTGTTTGTTTTTTATTACTATTATATTTATATTCCTTTTTAAAAAATATAAATTCTTTATTAGTCTTATAGTGCCCTTTATCTAGAGACTGTTCTAGTTTTTTAAGTATTAGTCTTTAATTTTTTATAATATATATAACTTATAATATAGGTTCTTGTAATTTTTCTATTTTACTACTCTATAGTATTATTACATCCGTCTTATATAGATTTCGCAGGTAATTTTATTATCTTATAGGTTATTACGGGTTTTCTAAAACTTATGGTATTATTAAAGGAGTTCCTTAGGTGCTCTAGTATAAGTCCTAAAGTTAAATCTAATACTGCGTAATTAATTTACTAATTATTATCCTTTAGCTTGTTTTTCTTTAAAAGCTAAATTATATTATTCTTCTATCTTATGTTCTTAGTGTTTAAGGCAGTATAGCTTATTATATTATTAATACTAGTCGAAGGTATATGCTTAAGTTCCTTTATTTTATTTATACTATTAAATAAGTTTTATAGTTTAGTAAATAGTATATTAGTAGCTTAGGTAGTTTCTTATTTATCTATGGTTTCTATACTTATAGGGTGCAGTTAGGTAAGGCTTAAGAATTATAATCTATAATTCTCGGAATTTATAAGTAACCTTCTATCTACTGTATTATCTTTTATAGCAGGGGTCTGTAATAGAAATTACTAAGTTTTATTACAAAAAGGTATTATATTCTACTTTCTACTTTAAGTAGTATATATATTAATAGGTAATATAATTTATCTAATAGATTTAGTAATAATTATTATCCGTAGAATTAATCTAAAGGTAGTTTTAAGGTATTTATTAATATTTCCCTTTAAGTTCCTATATTTTGTCTACGTTTAGGCTTATAATAACTTATTATTTCTTATTATATAATTACCATTATACAAGTTTATTTTATATTTTTTAGTAAATAAAAGTCTTAACGTCTTATTTAGGGTTATAAGCGTTAGTTCGTCGTTAGAACTTAATAAATTTATTAATTTCTTCTAATTTACTTTTAATAAAGTTAGTAATATTTCTAACTTATTGTCTATATAAAGGTAACCTATAGTTTTATTAAGCCATAGCTTTAGTCGTAGGGTTTCTAACTGGATTAAGTATATTACTAAGCGGAGTTATTCTTCTTGGTTTATTTAATTCTCCTAGTTTTTCCTTATATTAAGGGTAGCTGTTATCTTTTTAATATAATAGATTAAGAGATTATTTATTTATATCTATAATATAGACTTCCTTCCTTAGTTTTGGAATCTTATCCTTGCGTTCTTTCTTAGGTATTTGGCAGTTTTTAGCTATATGGCTAGTCTTACCGCAGTTATAGTACTTAAATTCTTTCTTACGCTGTAGGACATTTAGATCTATTCTTCTAGGTTTACTACTATTATCTTTAGTAATTTCCTTATATTATTTCTTACCTTAATTAGCTTAATATCTATTTTATTAATATTACTAAGTAGTATTAGTTTTAAGTTTATATAATAGGTTATTAGCTTAGACGCAGACGTTTATAAACGAGATTAAGGTATAGGTTAATTAATTAATATTATATACTTTTTCTTTAACTTTTTATTTAAGACTATTATAGAACCATTTAATAAGTACTAATTTATTTTAGTTAAAATATATAGTAATATCTTAGAATTTTATAGTATAGTCTAAGTATTTTCCTTTCTAATATATTATAACTAAGGTATTTTTAGCTATTTAATTTTTACTAATGTTTTTAAATACTTCTTTTAGTTTAAAGATGTATTTATTATAATTATTAAAGATTTATTAAGTTTATTTTTCTGCTTCTTTAGCTGGGCTTTTTAAGTAATTATCTAAGATAGGTTTAAACTATTTTAAAGCAGTGCCTTTAAGACGTAAGGTAGTAAAGTAGACCTTTTTTTTAGTAGTATTAAAGGTGTTTTTAAAGTCCTTAAAGTATACTTTAAGTTAAATTAAGTATAAGCAAAGTTCTTTAATATCTCCTTTAAATATAGTAGGTAGCTGTTATTTAATAAGGATTTTAATATTAACTATCTTAGGCTTATTTTTATTAAGTTTATTAACTAGAACCTTATTAAGTTTATATATGTTCTAAATAAGTGCTAAAAGTTAATTATTTCCAAAAGAGGTATATTATAATCTGAACTAACAAAGGTATAAAGAAAAGGTACCTGGAATAACTATTAACTAAATAACTAATTGTAAGAAGGAGCGATGAGAATTGGCGCTCCTACGATTAAAGCGACTTATATAAATACTTCTAATACTTTAAGGAGTAATAGGTTATAACGCTTCCTATAGAATAACTAAATATATAAGATTTAGTTTTTTATACTTTTTAAATAACTTAGATAGATAGTTATTAATAAAGTATTAAGATTAAATATAAACTAAATCTTTATTATATTTTACTTACTTTATAATTATATTTACTTAAAGCTATTTTCTATCTTTTTTGCTAATATAAACTAATTAACCTTAGCTTATTACCTTAGGAACTTATCCTATACTATTAAAGTATTAGGTTAAGATATTATATATTAACGACTTTTATTTAAAAAAATACTAAGTACCTTTAAGTAATATAAATTATTATATCTAAAGTAGGACCAGCTGCTGGAACTTCTATTACTAACCCTAATATATTTACTATAGATAATAATAAAAATATTACTATATAAAACCTACCTAATATTACCTTTTTTAAAAATAATTAACTTTTAGCTTTTATTTTAAATATATATAAATTTAATAAAGTTCTAGTTAATAAACTTAATAAAAATAAACCTAAGATAATTAATATTAGAATCCTTATTAAATAATAGCTACCTCCTATATTTAAAAAAAATATTAAAAAACTCCGCTTATATTTAATCTAACTTAAAGTATACTTTAAGGATTTTAAAAATACCTTTAATACTATTAAAAAAAAGGTTTACTTTACTACCTTATGCTTTAAAAGTACTACTTTAAAATAATTTAGACCTATCTTAGATAACTACCTAAAAAGTCTAGCTAAAGAAGTAGAAAAACAAACTTAATAAATCTTTAATAATTATAATAAATATATCTTTAAATTAAAAAAAGTATTTAAAAATATTAGTAAAAATAAAATAGCTAAAAATACTTTAGTTATTATATACTAAAAAGGAAAATACTTAAACTACGCTGTAAAATTCTAAAATATTACTATATACTTTAACTAAAATAAGTTAGTACTTATAAAACAATTCTATAATAGTCTTAAATAAAAAGTTAAAAAAAAGGTATATAATATTAATTAATTAACTTATACCTTAATCTTATTTATAAACATCTATGTTTAAGCTAATAACCTATTATATAAGCTTAAAACTAATACTACTTAATAATATTAGTAAAATAAATACTAAGCTAATTAAAGTAAAAAATAAAATAAGGAAATTACTAAAAATAATAATAGTAAACTAAGAAAAATAGATCTAGATGTTCTATAATATAAAAAGGAATTTAAGTACTATAACTATAGTAAAATAGAATATATAGCCTAAAATTACCAAGTACTTAAGAAAAAGTATAAAGATAAGATTCTAAAACTAAGGAAAGAAGTTTATATTATAGATATAAATAAATAATCTTTTAATCTATTATAATAAAAAAATAACAGCTACCTTTAGTATAAGGAAGAACTAGGAGAATTAGATAAACTAAGAGAAATAACCCCGCTTAAAAATATACTTAATTTAATTAAGGACTCTGTAATTAAAGTTATAACTTAATAAAATAATAAGCTACTTTTATATAAAAAATAAGTTAGAAATATTACTAACTTTATTAAAAATAAATCTAAGGAAATTAATAAATTTATTAAATTCTAATAATAGGTTAATATTTATAATCTTAAGTAAAATATTAAAATATTTATTTACTAAGAAATTTAGAATAAACTTATATAATAGTAATTATATAATAAGAAATAATAAATTATTATAAGCCTAGATATAGATAAAATATAGGAACTTAAAGGAAAATATTAATAAATACCTTAAGATTACCTTTAGATTAATCCCGTAAATAATAACTATTATTAAATCTATTAAATAAATTATATTACTTACTAATATATATATTACTTAAAATAAAAGGCAGAATATAATACCTTCCTATAATAAAATTTAGTAATTTCTATTACAGACCCCTGCTATAAAGGATAATATAGTAAATAGAAGGTTATTTATAAGTTTTAAGAATTATAAATTATAATTCTTAAACTTTACCTAATTATACTTTATAAATATAGAAATTATAAATAGATAGAAAATTACTTAAGCTACTAGTATATTATCTACTAAACTATAAAACTTATTTAATAGTATAAATAAAATAAAGGAACTTAAGTATATACTTTTAAATAGTATTAATAATATAATAAACTAGACTACCTTAAATATTAAAGGTATAAGCTTAAAGATTAATATAACTTACTTTTAAAAGAAAAATAAGTTATGGAATAATAATTAATAAACTAATTATATAGTATTAAATTTAACTTTAAAACCTATATAAGAGTACCTAAGGAATTACTTAAAAGATATTATAAGTATAAAAAGACTTTTAATAACCTATAAAATAATTAAGTTACTTACGAAATCTATATTAGATAAATAAGATTATATTATAGAGTAGTAAAATAGAATAATTACGAAAACCTATACTATAAATTATATATACTATATAAAATTAAAGACTAGTACTTAAAAAACTAAAATAGTCTTTAAATAAAGGGTATTATAAGACTAATAAAGAATTTATATCTTTTAAAAAGGAATATAAATATAATAGTAATAAAGAATAAATAATTTTTAAAAAAAAGATTACTTTTATAATAATATAAAATAAGAAACTACTTAAAGTTTTAGTAAACTTTAAAGTAGATAGGAATTATATATTAGCTATAACTATAATATACCTATAGTTACTATAAATATAAAAGAAAAAACTATATTAACTCTTTTATAAAGAAGGAAAATAGTTTAAATATAATAATAAATAGGTAAAAAAATAGACTAATTACCTATATTTTAAAGTATTTAGTTAAATTACTTTAGTAATATATAATATTATTAATACCTTAAAATATAATATTATCCTAGGTATACTATAGTTATATTAATATAAACCCTTAATAATATAAAGTAAAGGTTTAATTTATTAGTAAAATAACAAAAGAACTTTAAATTAAAAAGAAAATAAAGGAAGTTAGAAACCTTAACTCCTTAAGCTTAAAAAAATCCTTATATAATAATAATAAAAGTAATTTAAAACTACAGAAGCTTAATCTTTAAAAAAGTTTACTAAAGGGAAATAAAACTTATATAAACTTAATTAATTCCTAAAAGCTATAAAAAAAAATAAGATAATTAGGAAAAAAAAGAATCTATAGACCTAATGGTTAATATTCTAAAATAATATTAAAAGTTTAGGGCTCTGTTTTAGAAGACCTTAACTAATTTAAATAAAAGTATATAAATACTACTATATATTAAATAAGATTATATAATAGAATTAAAGGAAGGGATATAACTAAAACATTTTCTATTATATAACCTTAATTAGTTAAAACTTAATACTTTTAATAAGTAGATATAGGAGTAAAAGAAGAAAGGATATATTAAAATCTTTAACTCCCTAGTATAATACCTTATTATCTTTATTCTAAAGAAAAATAGAAAACTATAATTAGTTATTAATTATAAATAATTAAATAATATTATAATTAAGGATTAAACCTTTTTATTATTAATATCTAAAGTAAGAAATTAATTATAAGGAGCTGTAATATATTTTCAGCTAGACTTTATTAATGCTTATAAATTAACTTAAATAAAGGAAGGATATAAATAGATAATAGCCTTTAGTACTTTAGGAAAATTTTATAAATTCCTAGTAATACCTTAAGGATTAATAAATACACCTATATCCTTTTAGAAAAAAATTAACTACATCTTTTAGAAATATTAAAATAAATTTATTATTATTTATTTAAATAATATTTTAATATACTTTAAGACTAAAGAAAAATATAAGGAATATATACGCTTAGTACTTTAAGTATTATAAAACAATTACCTCCTTGTAAACCTTAAAAAATACTGATTTTATATATAAAAAGTAGAAGTTTTAGAATATATTATTACCCCTGGAACTATTTAAATAGATCTAAAGAAAGTTACTGTAATTAATAAATAGCTAATACTAACGTTAGTTAAAGAAATATAAAGTTTTATTAAATTAGTAAACTATTATTAATATTTTATCTAAAACTTCTCTAGTCTTACTTAACCTTTAACTAATATAATAAAGAAGGATTAGAAGTTTAATTAAATAAAAGAAGTAAAATAAGTATTTTAAGTAATTAAGTAAGCTATAGCCTTAGAACCTATGCTAGCTATATATAACCTTAAGAAACTAGTAGAAATTAAGACTAATGTATTAAAATATATAATTAAAGGAGTACTAAACTAATAAAATAATAAAGGAAAACTTTACCCTATTATATTTTACTTACAAAAGCTTAATAAAGCTAAACTTAATTATATAATCTATAATAAAGAATTCTTAAGAATTAAAAGCTACTTAAAATAGTAGAGCTAATACTATAGAGAAAGTAAATTTTAAATTAAGATCTTTACTAATTATTAGAATATTACTTACTTTATATCTACTTAGAAATTATTTAAATAATAGTTAAGATATTTTAAATTCTTAAGTAAATTTAATTATAAACTTATATATTATAAAGGATTAGAAAATAGAAGAGTTAATATACTTAGTAGAAAAATTAACTATTTTTAAAAAATCCCCGATTACTAAGGTACTATATTATATTAGAATATATAAGGTAATTATAAATAAAGATCTTTTAATATAATCTTTAAAGTATAAGAGTATAATAAACTTTTTAAGGAAATTAAGGAGTATATAAAAGACTAGGAACTATATTAGTTTCTATCCTAGGTTATATTATAAAACGGATATTCTATAAACGAAAGTAAATACTAGGTACCTCTTAACTTACGAAAGAAAGTTATAAAATATATTTATAAATACCTGCTGTTTAAATATTAAGGAATTATAATTATATATTAATAAGTACTTATAATATATTAATTTAAAAGAATAAAGAAGACTACTGTTAATATTATAGTAACCTATAATAAGTATTAATATACTAAATATAAAAGGTATAAACCTTATAGAAAATTATAACCCCTGCTAGTACTTAAATTACTATAGAAAATAGTTACCTTTAATTATATTATAGACCTACTACCTTTTAAAAAACCTTTTACTAAAGCAACCTATAATAGTATTTTAATAATAGTAAATAAGTTTATAAAGTAAGTATACTTTCTACCTTACTAAAAATTACATTTAGTAGAAGATCTTATATATACGTACTTAAGAATAATAACAGCTAACTATAGTATACCTTAAGAAATTATCTTAAATAAAGGATAAATATTTACCTTTAAGTTTTAGTAAAAACTTATAGTAAAACTTAGAGTAAACTATAAACTTAATAGTATATACTATTTTAAAATAGATAGATAAATAGAATAAATAAATTAGATTATAAAATAATACTTAAGATATTTTATTAACCTATAGTAAAATAACTAGGTTAAATAATTACCTTTTATCTAGCTATACTATAATAGTATAAAATCTAAATCTACTAAGTTAATACTATTTTATGCTTTATATAAATATACCCCTTTAGTATATAGGCTACTTTAAAAGGGACCTAACGCTAATAAGGCATAACTTAAAGCGGAATTAATAGTTAATTTATATAAGGAATTAAAGGTATAGCTAAAGCTTATTTAAAAATATATAAAGTATTATATAAATAAGAATAGAATTAAGGGACTAACTCTTTAAAAGGGGGATATAGTTTACCTATTTTAATATATATAAGGCTATAAAATATTAAATATTAAGATAAACTAATTAAATAATAAGCTTAATTTTAGAAAGATTAGCTTATTTAAAATTCTAAAGAAAATCGGTAATATTAATTATAAATTAGAAATATTAGAAGATATATAACTAAGATACCCTGTGTTTTATATATTACTTTTAAAAAAGGTATAAATTAATAAAGTAATAGAAAAACTAATTTTAAATAAAATTATTATTATAAAAGATAAAGAAGAATAGGAAATTAAAAAAGTTTTAGTAGTATAAAAAAATCTAGAAGAAAATAATAGGATTAAATACTAAGTTAGATAAAAAAGGTATAATTTAATTTATAATACCTAGGAACCTATTAAAAACTTTAATATAATAGAACTAATTTAAAACTTTTAAAAAAACTTAGGATTATATTTAAAACTCCTAACGCCAGCTACCTAATAAATAAAATAACCTAAGAAGAAGAAGGTATATAAATTTCTTCTAATAGTATAAAAGGACTTAGATTTTTAAACTTTAAACTAATACCTAAGGAAAATTAATTTACATTATTAGGAATACTTAATAATGTCACGACCCGGCTCTTATGGTCGCGACAATGGGCCTACAGGGTAGCCGGTCCTGGATAAACGTCGGACCGTCTAACCAATCAGGAGCGGATCATTAGATCATTTAATAATCTAATGATCCTGAAGGACGGATTATCAGAATTCCTAATAATCCAGGACCGGATCATTAATTTATTTAATAATCTAACCCAGCTAACTGGGTATATAAGTTCGCTTTATATTACTTATTAAAATACTTAAATAGCCAGTTGTTATTACAGCATTTATAATATAATTAAATTAGAACCCAGATATCTATTCTTATTTCGTATTACTAACTGGTAATAGGATTACCCGTTACCAACCTAGCCGCTCCGCTAACATAAACCATAGAACCCTTCTAAGGTTTATCCCTTAGGAAAAGCACTGTCTATACTAACCTATAGATACTGGTTTATTATACAATAATAACTTTTATTTAGACGGTTACCTTGGACCTACGGGTAATAAGACACTAAGGACTTAGTAGCTTATAAGCTTCAGAGTTCTAGACAACGATATAGATTACGAGAGCGAAGCTTAAAGTAGTTATAATAGTGATATTAAAATCTAGGATAATTTTAAAGATACTACTAAAGACGTTGCAATAGCTCTGCAACCACCTGCTAACTTAGATAAGGCTAACGTACGCTTTACAGTGCTTAAAGAACTTATAGAATAGTTGCGTTAGATAATTAATACTTAAGCAGCTACTATTGTAACTCTTTAAGCATAGTAACTAGTGGAAAACCCCGTAGTAAACCTAGCCCCTGTAGTATATTAACGGGAACCTAGAGAAATTATTAAACTACTACTGCTAGATAAATTTAAAGGAGACCCTAAGTAAATTTAGAAATTCTTTATGGATATAAAAAACTACTTTAGCTACTTTTTAACTACTATAGCTAGTAATATTATAAAAGTCTAAACTGCAGGAACCTGTTTAGCTAAAACTACTAAAGATTAGTTTAAATTATATCTTAGAGATTTTAAATAAACTAAGGAATTAAAAAAATAATACACTAATAAACTATTTACTAACTACACTACTTTTAAAAAACAGCTTAAAAAACTATATAGAAAAACCAATAAAGCTAAAAAAGTAAAGGAAGTACTTTTATAAATTAAATAAACTAGACTATATACTAAATATACAGCTGCCTTTATATATCTAGCCGCTAGAACTAACTTAAACGATAAAGCATAGCATATACTCTACTATTAAGGACTTAAGCCTAATGTTAAAGATAAGTTATACTAAGATAAGTTACCTAATACTTTAAATAAACTCTCTGAGAAAGCCACCTGTATTAACGAACGCCTGTTTAAATAACGTAAAGAACGCAAACGGGAAGGAAATATATAGAAGGTAATCCTTAAGTACTTATACTTTAGTAATAACGCCAACTAGGGGAAGAAATAAGATATTACAACCTATAATAATAAAAAACCAGGACCTATAGATCTTAGTATTATTAAAGTATAATATAAAAACGTTAAATATTATAACTATAGAAAGAAAGGATATATAAAAAAATACTGCTAAGCTTTAAAAAAAGACAGTAATAAGAAATTTACACTTGTCCTAGAACCTAAAGAAAACCAAGTTATTAATACTATATAACCTTTAGTAAACTATAATATACTATACTTCTTAGTATATTATAATAATAAATACTAAATATACCTTAGTAATAAATAAGGATTAGAATAGTTTCCTAAAGGATTTTGTAATACCTAAACCTTAAATACCCTTAAAGAAGTTACCTAAAAGGAAATAGCAGAAATCGAAAACTAATACGCTGCACTTATAAATAACTAATACTAAGAAGGCATAAGCTATACCCGAACACTAGTTTAGTAAGCCCTCGATAATATAGAACTTGCAGCTATATAACCGTATTTAGAAGACAATAGGTTAATGGAACGGGAGAACTTACCCAGCTTTAAGGATAAAGAAGAAGTCATCCGTAAATAGGAACGCAACAAAGCTATATAATAGTATAACAAAGATCTTCTAAACACCGCACCTCTAACATAATATAACCTTTGTAAAGGAATAACCTAGGAAGAACTTAACAACCTTAAGAAATGTATATATAACTAATATAGTTTAATAAAACCCAAAAGCATTTACCACCCCTATAAAATAACCACAGAGGATTAGGAACGCTTTAAAGATTAATATAGACTTAAAGGTATTATTAAGGAAAATAAACGCTATAATAAAATAGTTTAACAAAAGAAACTTAAAGAATACCAGAGACTCCTAGAACAATAGGGTTAAATTAAGTAGATTAACCTATACACCGCCTTTAATAGAACTAAGCTACTAGAAAACTAGTTTTAATAATATATTAAGACTAATATAGATAAATATCCAACTACTAAGGCATTAGAATTAGCCCTCTATTATATTAATAATATCTAAATTACAGATTAATATAATAAAGCTAATATTATCAACTATAAACTCCTACTCTATAAATAATATATTATACTTAAACTTTAAAAATAATATAAAGACTATAGGATTATAGAATATAGGTAAGAGGAGTTTACAGTCTATAATAATAATTATTACAAAAGATACTAACGTTAACGACGCACCCTTATATATATTACCTATAACCTAGAATAATAAAGATTTAATTTTATAAAATATAGCATAGATGATAAATTATAAAGAATTAACTAGAATAAACTTTAGAAGTATTACAAGCTTACCGCTAAAGACGTCCCTTAACCTAGATGCACCTAGTGTAAACGCTATAATATCCGAAATAATAAACTAAAATAGATTACCTTAGACCTTAATAATATAACTATTAACCTTTACGGTAATAACTATTATAATAATGCAGATAATATAATCTACTATAACCTAAATATAATCTTAGGGCAGAAACTATGAAAATTCTAAATGCCTAGTACTTTAGAAGGATACTTAATTATAGTCTATATAGACTTAGGAGCTATAATAAATTATATTACACCTTAACTTATTAACCGCCTAAAGTTAACCAACCGTAAAAAAAAGAAACTATATACGCTTACTAATATTAAATAATAACCCTTTATATATAATAACGGAACCGTTAACCATAAAACTAATTACCTTAAAATCCGGTTTAGTAGAATTATAAACTAATTAAAGTTTAATATTACTAATATCTTAAAATATAATATACTTTTAAGATATAATTAGCTAAAGTTACGCAACCTTAATATTAATTAAAAGGAAGGCTATATAATATAGTGACCTTGCGCCTAACTAATTAATCTTTTAGCAAAACTATAACTAAATTAGGAGAATTAATAAGATATAATAATATCCCTAACAATAGGATTAAAAACCCCTGCATTAAATAAAGAAAAGATATAAAAACATACAGAAATAGAAACAGTTATAAAACAGGTACCTACTGCAGAACTACGAAAGTTCCTAAAAATAGTTAAATACATTAAGAAACCTAAGAAAAAATAGCTTAGATTTCTTAACTTAATCGTACAGAAGGTTAAGGATCTATGCTACTAAGACTAAGATATACTAGAATATTTAAAGAATATATTAATAGACCTCTAGTATATAAAAGTTTTTAATAAAGAACTTAATACTAGACTACTAAAATATAGTTAATAAGATTATAAGATTAAACTTATAAATAATAAAGTCCTAACGTTTAATAAAATCTATAACCTAAGTACTACCGAGCTTAAAATACTTAATAAATAGATTAGGGATTAGCTAAAGAAGGGCTATATTAAACCTTCTAAATCCTTAGTAGAATATCCAGTTATATTTATACCTAAGAAGAATAGTAAACTTTAATTTATTATAGACTACTGATAATTAAACGTAATAACTAAGAAAAATATTACGCCGCTACCCCTAATTTCGGAAATTAAAGACTAGCTTACAGAAGCTAAAATCTTTATATCGTTAAATCTTAAAGAAGTATATAACCTTATTTAAATTAAGAAAGGCGATAAATGGAAAACCGCCTTCTGCACTAAGTATAGACTTTACGAATGTTAGGTAATACCTTTCGGACTTACAAACGCCCCAGCATCCTTTCAGAAAATAATCAACTACGTATTATAAAACTACGTAGATTATTTTATTATCGTATACCTTAACGATATCCTTATCTACTCTAGGAACCTGGAAGAACATAAGGAATACGTTAAGAAGGTATTACAGATACTCTAAGATAACTAACTCCTAGTGGAACCTAAGAAATATAACTTTTATATATAGAAGGTTATATTTTTAAGATATATTATTACCTTAGGCAGAGTTTAAATAAACCTTGAGAAACTTAAGGTAATTAATAATTAAAAACTACCTAAGAACGTTAAGTAAGTACAGAGCTTTCTAAGGCTTACTAACTACTACTGACGCTTTATTAAAGACTTTTCGAAAATTGCTATACTACTTATGAACTTAATAAAAAAAGACGTTAAATTTAAACTAATATAAGATACTTTAATTACCTTTAAACGCCTTAAATAAGCCCTTATTACTGCCCTAGTACTTATAATATTTAACCTAAATAAACCTATTATAATTAAAACTAATACCTTGGATTTTATAATTAGCAGAGTACTTTATTAACTAGATAATATACTTAAGAAGAAGCTTAGGCCTATTACCTACTTCTTTAAGAAACTAAATAGATTAGAACTTAAATACCTTATCTACAATAAGGAGTTTATAGCTATATACTAAGCTCTTAGTAAGCAGTATTAGAAATATTACTATAAAAGAAGTTAATTTCTAGTAACTATCCTTATAAATTACTAAAATATTACCTACTTTATAATAATATAAGAACTATTTTATAAATAAGTTAAGTACTATAAGTAACTCTCTAAGTTTAAGCTTATTATTAAACACTGTAATAGTTTAGATAACGGATGTATTAATATACTCAGCAGATAACTAAACTACTTCTAGGAAATCCCAGAAGTTAAGGTATAAGTATTAGAGAAAAACCAGTATAAAGACCTTACGATTAGATTAATTAACATAATATACTAAATTAAGATAGATAATCTAATTATAGATAATATAAAGGAATATATCAAAAACTAGGAGAATAAATAATACCTAAAAGGTATTTCTATAGACACTGGATACCTAATACTAGATAGATTTATCTAGGTACCAGAAGACTTATAAAGTAAAGTAGTAAAATCAGTTTATATATATAAGCTTAATAAATACCGTGGAATATAAAAAAACTACTTAATAAATTGCATAATACTTTAAATTCAAAAGTATTAAGAAATAGGTACAGAAGGTTATATTAGAATATATAATATATAGACGAGCTAAGGTATTACGCTATCTTCCCTATAGAAAACTATAACCCTTACCAGTTCTAGTTAGAAATTAGGAATTAATAACGTTTAATTACATTATTAAACTCCTACCTTCTAAAGAACCTATAACTAATAAAATATAGGATAGTATTTTTATAGTAGTTAATTAACTTTCGAAAATAGCTTACTTTATCCTAGTTACTAAGAAAAGCTCTATAAAAGACCTAGCTTATATCTTTTTCTAAAATATCTACGCCTACTATAGGTTACTAAATAAGATTATCTCCGATAGAGGATTAATATTTATATTAAAATTCTGGCAATTACTTATGGTAAGAATTAGATTAAAATATAAAGCTAGTATAGCTTATTACCCTTAGATAGATAGATAAACTAAGCAAATTAATTAAATTATTAAAACTTACTTATAATACTACGTTAACTTTAACTAAGATAATTAAGTAGAATATCTACCAACTGCCTAAGTATCCTATAATAGTACATTAGTAAAATCTATAAACTACTTACTATTTTACGTAAACTATAGGTTTAAACTAGATTTACACTAACCTTTTATTAAAGAAGAAAATACTAGTAAAGCTATTATTATAGCAGATAAACTTAAGGAACTGTACTAAAAATTATAAATATAGCTTAAATTCGTTAGAGAATAAATAGCTAAATTCGCAAACACTAGAAGGATTAGCAGACTAACCTTTAAAGAGGGAGACATAGTCTACCTACTCTAACACTTACGAAATAATAAACAGCCAAACATTAGGACTAATAAGCTAAGTAATAAACTTAACTTTAAAAAACTTAAACCTTATAAAGTTATAAAGAAAATCGGACCTGTTAACTATAAAATAGATCTTCCGCTTGCCCTAGGATAATGAGGAAGAACTGTATATCTGAATTTTTATATCTTACTATTGGAAAAAGTACTAGTAGACGAGGAAATAGGTGAAGTTATACAGGACGAAATTATTATTTAGGGCGAAGAACTTAAATATGAAGTTAAGAAACTTAAAATAATAAAATTTAACGAAGACACTTGATAAACTAAATACCTGGTAAAATAGAAAGGCTATAATAAAATAGAAAATTTATAGCAACCTATTAAGGACCTTAAATACTTAAAAGACCTTCTAAACGACTTCTACCGAAGTTTAGGTCTAATAAAAAAAGGTTAAAGACACCCTAATTAACAGCGTTAATTACAGAACCTACAGTTACGGGATTAGTTAAATTAAGTAATAATATTACAGCCTAATAAGCGGCCTCTGCCTCCTTACGCTTAACCCTATCCAACTCCTCTAAATTAGTAATACCCTATGTAATAGTATAATATATTTGCTTATACTAAATCTTCTTTTACTTTTGTAATTAAGAAACTTTTACAGCTATTTTAGCTAAAGTATCCTTAGCAGACTTAAGCTTATCTTCTAGTTAAAAATATTAAGCAGATACCTGGTCTAACTAATCAGCAGTTAGACCTCTTACGTTATAGTATAATTTATTTAGTTATATATAATTAGAATATTATAAAGAATTGTCTAAAGATAATAAGCACTTATTAAACTCCTTAGAAATATAGAAGAAGTAGTACTTATCTATTTTTTTAGTACCCCTAAGGATAAACTTAAAAAGACTTTTCCGCTTTTGCGTTTTTAAATAAAGACTTTTAGAAATATAATCTATTATAGTTAAGTAAGTTAACCGAGTAAGTAATAAAAACAGGATAAGAAGCACTAACTTACTAAAGGAGTGGGGAACGCGCTACTTATAGCAAGGTCTTAAGGATAAGATTAACAGGAGGGGGACATCGTATTACGACCCGGCTCTTATAGTCGTAATAATAGGCCTACAGGGTAGCTGGTCCTGGATAAACATCGGACTGTCTAACCAATCAGGAGCAGATTATTAGATTATTTAATAATCTAATAATCCTAAAGGATAGATTATCAGAATTCCTAATAATCCAGGACCGGATTATTAATTTATTTAATAATCCAACCTAGCTAACTAGGTATATAAGTTTGCTTTATATTACTTATTAAAATACTTAGATAGCCAGTTATTATTACAGCATTTACAATACAATTAGATTGGAACCCAGATATCTATTTTTATTTCGTATTACTAGCTGGTAATAGGATTACCTGTTACCGACCTGGCCGCTTTGCTAATATAAACTATAGAACCCTTCTAAGGTTTGTCCCTTGGGAAAAGCACTATCTATACTAACCTATAGATACCGGTTCGTCATAAATAATTATAAATCTTATACTACTGCCTACTCTATAGCTACTTTAGCATTAGCCTTAGCTATTCCCTAATAAAATAACTCTTTATTTTATTCTTTTACCTTCTTATGCGTTTTTTAAATATATAATAAATAACTAGCTACCTTAGCTAACTTAAATTATAACTATAAGACTATAGCTATTATTGATATTATAGCTATAGTTATAGCGGTCATTTTGGTACCCTTTAGGGTACTATAGCTAGCTTATAGCGCTAGCTATAGCTATTTCCAATTAGCTATTCCCTATAACCTTCTATAACCTTCTATAACCTCAATCATAGCTATACTTGATCCTTGATCTAAGAGCCTACCCTATAGCTTATAAGCAACTGCCTAATTAGGTATAGTGCTATTAGCAGCTATAAGCTCCCTAGCTTACAGAAGGTTACAGCACCAAATAAGCTCTATAACAGTCAATTTGCAGAAGTCCAAAAATCAGATTCGATTTTTGCAGACCCACTCTTTCAGGGATTCTAGCCAATCAGAAGGCTAGAATTCTGCTTATATAAGCGTTTTAGCCAATCTGATCGCTTGAAAAAGCGGGTCCCCAGGATTGTAAGGGGGGAGCCTTGCCAAAAGGCTTAAAATCGCTCAAGTGGCTGTTGGTGGCTAAAGGTAACTTTTACACAAATCCTCAACAAAACCACTTGTTGAATACTCAACAATTCTGCTACTACTAGAAGGAATTGGAATACAAAAGTTATACCGATTGATAGCTAGGAAAAGAAGCTATCTAACAGTACCGGTCTTGTAGTTTGATTCCCAACAGTTGTAGAGGAAATCGAAATATAAATAGAAGAGGTTTTCCTGAGTTTTCCTGTACTAGTAATCACAAGCATCTATAGTAATAACTAGCTATTGAAAGCTAAATTACACCTTATTACACCTTATTACACCTTTTTACTTTGATTACTAGACCAGTGATAAGACTAGCTACCCTGTAGCACCTTTATAGTTTTATAATAACTTAATTATTTAAGTATTTAAAAAATTAAAATACTCTTTAGCCTTTTTCTTTTTATATTTTAAAAAATATTTTTAAGCTATTACTTTTTTAACTAAGGAAAGTTAGTTATTATTATATTAAAAAACTAAGATTATTTATAAATACTTATAATAAAAATATTATTATAAGATTTCTTTACTTTTACGTAGTTTCCGTAATAAGAAAAAATTTTAGAAATTATATAAGCTAATTTAAGATAATAATAACAGGTATATAATATATCTACAGCTACTTTAGAAGTTAATATATATTTTGCTAAAGAAAAATTCTTATACTTTTTATAAACCTCTATAAATAAATTAAATATAATGGAAATATAAAAAAAATATATATATATATTTTATAAAGATTATATACTATAGCTAAATTAAATACTAGGCTTTATTAAGTCTTATGGATAAGATTAATAAAAAAAGGGGGTATTATATTATAATCTAAATTAATAAAAATATAAAAGAAAAGTACCTAGAATAATTATTAATTAAATAACTAATTATAAAAAAAAGTAATGAAAATTAGCACTCCTATAATTAAAGTAACTTATATAAACGCTTTTAATACTTTAAAAAGTAATAGGTTATAACGCTTCCTATAGAATAATTAAATATATAAAATTCAGTTCTTTATACTTTTTAAATAACTTAAATAAATAGTCGTTAATAAAGCATTAAGATTAAATATAGACTAAATCTTTATTATATTTTACTTACTTTATAATTATATCTACTTAAAGCTACTTTTTATTTTTTTTACTAATATAAATTAATTAACCTTAGCTTATTACCTTAGGAACTTATCCTATATTATTAAAGTATTAGGTCGGGACGTCATACTATCTAACTTAGTATTTAATCTTATTATTTTCTTTTAAATTTCTTCATACTGCTAAAACTTTTTTAACTTCCTATTCTTCTTTATCTTCTATAATAATAATTTCGTTTAGAATTAGTCTTCCTATTACTTTATTAATTTATACCTTTTCTAAAAGTAATATATAAAATACGGGGTATTTTAGTTATATATCTTCTAGTATTTCTAATTTATAGTTAATATTATTAATTTTCTTTAAAATTTTAAATAGACTGATTTTTCTAAAATTAAGCTTATTATTTAGTTAATTCGTCTTAATATTTAGTATTTTATAGCCTTATATATATTAAAGTAAGTAGACTATATCCCCCTCCTAAAGGGTTAATTCTTTAATCCAATCTTAATTTATATAATACTTTATACATTTTTAAATAAGCTCTAGCTATACCTTTAATTCCTTATATAAATTAATTATTAATTCTGCTTTAAATTATGCTTTATTAGTATTAAGTCTTTTTTAAGGTAGCCTATATACTAAAGGGGTATATTTATATAAAGTATAAAATAGTATTAACTTAATAGATTTAGATTTTATATTATTATAGTATAGCTAAGTAAGAGGTAATTATTTAACCTAGTTGTCTTACTATAGGTTAATAAAATATCTTAAGTATTATTTTATAATCTAATTTATTTATTTTATTTATCTATTTATTTTAGGGTAGTATATACTACTAAGTTTATAGTTTACTCTAAGTCTTACTATAAGTTTTTACTAAAATTTAAAGGCAAAAGTTTATTCTTTATTAAAAATAATTTCTTAAGGTATACCGTAATCAGCTGCTATTATTCTTAAGTATATATATATAAGGTCTTCTGCTAAATATAACTTTTAATAAAATAGAAAGTATACTTATTTTATAAATTTATCTACTACTACTAAGATACTATTATAGGTTACCTTAGTAAAAGGTTCTTTAAAAGGTAGTAAGTCTATAATATAATTAAAGGTAACTGTTTCCTATAGTAATTTAAATACTAGCAGGGGTTATAATTTTCTATAAGGTTTATACCTTTTATATTTAGTATATTAATATTTATTATAGGTTACTATAATATTAGTAGCAATTTTCTTTATTTTTTTAAATTAATATATCGTAAGTATTTATTAATACATAGTTATAATTCCTTAATATTTAAACAGCGGATGTTTATAAATATATTTTATAACTTTCTTTTGTAGGTTAGGTAGTACTTAGTATTTAGTTTTATTTATAGGATATTTATTTTATATTATAACCTAAGATAGAAACTAATAAAGTTGCTAGTTTTTTATATACTCCTTAATTTCCTTAAAAAGTTTATTATACTCTTATACTTTAAAGATTATATTAAAAAATCTTTATTTATAATTACCTTCTGTATTTTAATATAATATAGTGCCTTAGTAATTAAGGATTTTTTAAAAATAGTTAATTCTTTTGCTAAATATATTAGCTTTTTTATTTTCTAATTCTTTATAGTATATAAGTTTATAATTAAATTTACTTAAGAATTTAAAGTATCCTAACTATTATTTAAATAATTTCTAAGTAGATATAAAGTAAGTAATATTTTAATAATTAGTAAAGATCTTAATTTAGAATTTACTTCCTTTATAATATTAGCTTTATTATTTTAAGCAGCTTTTAATTTCTAAGAATTTTTTATTATAGACTATATAATTAAGCTCGGCTTTATTAAGCTTTTACAAGTAGAATATAATAGAGTAAAGTTTCCCTTTATTATCTCATTAGTTTAATACTTCTTTAATTACGTATTTTAATATATTAGTCTTAATTTCCACTAGTTTCTTAGGGTTATATATAGCTAGAATAGGTTCTAATACTATAGTTTATTTAATTACCTAAAACGCTTATTCTACGCCTTTTATTTAATTAAATTTCTAATCTTTTTTTATTATATTAGTTAAAGGTTAAGTAAGACTAGAGAAGTTTTAGATAAAATATTAATAATAGTTTACTAATCTAATAAAACTTTATATTTCTTTAACTAATATTAGTATTAGCTATTTATTAATTACAGTAACTTTCTTTAAATTTATTTAAATAGTTCCAGGGGTAATAATATATTCTAAGACTTCTACTTTTTATATATAAAATCAGTATTTTTTAAAGTTTACAAAGAGGTAATTATTTTATAATACTTAAAATACTAAGCGTATATATTCTTTATATTCTTCTTTAGTCTTAAAATATATTAAAATATTATTTAAATAAATAATAATAAATTTATTTAATATTTCTAAAAGATGTAGTTAATTTTTTTCTAAAAGGATATAGGTGTATTTATTAATCCTTAAGGTATTACTAGAAATTTATAAAATTCTCCTAAGGTACTAAAAGCTATTATCTATTTATATCCTTCCTTTATTTAAGTTAATTTATAAGCATTAATAAAGTCTAGCTAAAAATATATTACAGCTCCTTATAATTAATCTCTTACTTTAGATATTAATAGTAAAAAGGTTTAATCCTTAATTATAATATTATTTAATTATCTATAATTAATAACTAATTATAGTTTTCTATTTTTCTTTAAAATAAAGATAATAAAGTATTATACTAGGGAGTTAAAGATTTTAATATATCCTTTCTTCTTTTAATTCTATATCTACTTATTAAAAATATTAAGTTTTAACTAATTAAGGTTATATAATAGAAAATATTTTAGTTATTTCCTTTCCTTTAATTCTATTATATAATCCTATTTAATATATAATAGTATTTATATACTTTTATTTAAATTAGTTAAGGTCTTCTAAAATAGAGCCCTAAATTTTTAATATTATTTTAGAATATTAACCATTAGGTCTATAGATTCTTCTTTTTCCTAATTATCTTATTTTTTTTTATAGCTTTTAGGAATTAATTAAGTTTATATAAGTTTTATTTCCCTTTAGTAAACTTTTTTAAAGATTAAGCTTCTGTAGTTTTAAATTACTTTTATTATTATTATATAAGGATTTTTTTAAGCTTAAGGAGTTAAGGTTTCTAGCTTCCTTTATTCTCTTTTTAATCTAAAGTTCTTTCGTTATTTTACTAATAAATTAAACCTTTACTTTATATTATTAAGGGTTTATATTAATATAACTATAGTATACCTAGGATAATATTATATTTTAAGGTATTAATAATATTATATATTACTAAAGTAATTTAACTAAATACTTTAAAATATAAGTAATTAGTCTATCTTTTTACCTATTTATTATTATATTTAAACTATTTTCCTTCTTTATAAAAGAGTTAATATAGTTTTTTCTTTTATATTTATAGTAACTATAGGTGTATTATAGTTATAGCTAATATATAATTCCTATCTACTTTAAAGTTTACTAAAACTTTAAGTAGTTTCTTATTTTATATTATTATAAAAGTAATCTTTTTTTTAAAAATTATTTATTCTTTATTACTATTATATTTATATTCCTTTTTAAAAGATATAAATTCTTTATTAGTTTTATAATACCCTTTATTTAAAGACTATTTTAGTTTTTTAAGTACTAGTCTTTAATTTTATATAGTATATATAATTTATAGTATAGGTTTTCGTAATTATTCTATTTTACTACTCTATAATATAATCTTATTTATCTAATATAGATTTCGTAAGTAACTTAATTATTTTATAGGTTATTAAAAGTCTTTTTATACTTATAATATCTTTTAAGTAATTCCTTAGGTACTCTTATATAGGTTTTAAAGTTAAATTTAATACTATATAATTAGTTTATTAATTATTATTCCATAACTTATTTTTCTTTTAAAAGTAAGTTATATTAATCTTTAAGCTTATACCTTTAATATTTAAGGTAGTCTAGTTTATTATATTATTAATACTATTTAAAAGTATATACTTAAGTTCCTTTATTTTATTTATACTATTAAATAAGTTTTATAGTTTAGTAGATAATATACTAGTAGCTTAAGTAATTTTCTATCTATTTATAATTTCTATATTTATAAAGTATAATTAGGTAAAGTTTAAGAATTATAATTTATAATTCTTAAAATTTATAAATAACCTTCTATTTACTATATTATCCTTTATAGCAGGGGTCTGTAATAGAAATTACTAAATTTTATTATAGGAAGGTATTATATTCTGCCTTTTATTTTAAGTAATATATATATTAGTAAGTAATATAATTTATTTAATAGATTTAATAATAGTTATTATTTACGGGATTAATCTAAAGGTAATCTTAAGGTATTTATTAATATTTTCCTTTAAGTTCCTATATTTTATCTATATCTAGGCTTATAATAATTTATTATTTCTTATTATATAATTACTATTATATAAGTTTATTCTAAATTTCTTAGTAAATAAATATTTTAATATTTTACTTAAGATTATAAATATTAACCTATTATTAGAATTTAATAAATTTATTAATTTCCTTAGATTTATTTTTAATAAAGTTAGTAATATTTCTAACTTATTTTTTATATAAAAGTAGCTTATTATTTTATTAAGTTATAACTTTAATTACAGAGTCCTTAATTAAATTAAGTATATTTTTAAGCGGGGTTATTTCTCTTAGTTTATCTAATTCTCCTAGTTCTTCCTTATACTAAAGGTAGCTGTTATTTTTTTATTATAATAGATTAAAAGATTATTTATTTATATCTATAATATAAACTTCTTTCCTTAGTTTTAGAATCTTATCTTTATACTTTTTCTTAAGTACTTGGTAATTTTAGGCTATATATTCTATTTTACTATAGTTATAGTACTTAAATTCCTTTTTATATTATAGAATATCTAGATCTATTTTTCTTAGTTTACTATTATTATTTTTAGTAATTTCCTTATTTTATTTTTTACTTTAATTAGCTTAGTATTTATTTTACTAATATTATTAAGTAGTATTAGTTTTAAGCTTATATAATAGGTTATTAGCTTAAACATAGATGTTTATAAATAAGATTAAGGTATAAGTTAATTAATTAATATTATATACCTTTTTTTTAACTTTTTATTTAAGACTATTATAGAATTGTTTTATAAGTACTAACTTATTTTAGTTAAAGTATATAGTAATATTTTAGAATTTTACAGCGTAGTTTAAGTATTTTCCTTTTTAGTATATAATAACTAAAGTATTTTTAGCTATTTTATTTTTACTAATATTTTTAAATACTTTTTTTAATTTAAAGATATATTTATTATAATTATTAAAGATTTATTAAGTTTGTTTTTCTACTTCTTTAGCTAGACTTTTTAGGTAATTATCTAAAATAAGTCTAAATTATTTTAAAGTAGTACTTTTAAAACATAAGGTAGTAAAGTAAACCTTTTTTTTAATAATATTAAAGGTATTTTTAAAATCCTTAAAGTATACTTTAAGTTAGATTAAATATAAGCGGAGTTTTTTAATATTTTTTTTAAATATAGGAGGTAGCTATTATTTAATAAGGATTCTAATATTAATTATCTTAGGTTTATTTTTATTAAGTTTATTAACTAGAACTTTATTAAATTTATATATATTTTAAATAAAAGCTAAAAGTTAATTATTTTTAAAAAAGGTAATATTAGGTAGGTTTTATATAATAATATTTTTATTATTATTTATAGTAAATATATTAAAGTTAGTAATAGAAGTTCCAGCAGCTGGTCCTACTTTAGATATAATAATTTATATTACTTAAAAGTACTTAGTATTTTTTTAAATAAAAGTTGTTAATATATAATATCTTAACCTAATACTTTAATAGTATAGGATAAGTTCCTAAGGTAATAAGCTAAGGTTAATTAGTTTATATTAGCAAAAAGGATAAAAAGTAGCTTTAAGTAAATATAATTATAAAGTAAGTAAGATATAATAAAGATTTAGTTTATATTTAATTTTAATACTTTATTAATAACTATTTATTTAAGTTATTTAAAAAGCATAAAGAACTAAATTTTATATATTTAGTTATTCTATAGGGAGTAATATAATCTATTACTCCTTAAAGTATTAGAAGCGTTTATATAAGTTGCTTTAATTATAGAAGCGCCGATTTTTATTACTCCTTTTTGCAATTAGTTATTTAGTTAATAGTTATTTTAGGTACTTTTCCTTTATACCTTTGTTGGTTTAGATTATAATAGATAGAAAGGGTATAACCTAATTTACAACACTTAGGAACCTGTCGAAAGCTTTAATATAATAAAACTAATTCAAAACTTTTAAAAAAACTTAGGATTATATTTAAAACTCCTAACGCCAGCTACCTAATAAATAAAATAACCTAAGAAAAAGAAGGTATATAAGTTTCCTCTAATAATATAAGAAAACCTAAATCTTTAAACTCTAAACTAATACCTAAGGAAAACTAATCTATATTATTAAAAATACCTAATAGTTATAAATCTTATACTACTGCCTACTCTATAGCTACCTTAGCATTAGCCTCAGCTATTCCTTAATAAAATAACTCTTTACCCCGTTCTTCTGCCTTTTTATATATTTTTTAAATACGTAATAAACAACCAGCTGCCTTAGCTAACTTAAATTATAACTTAATTATTTAAGTATTTAAAAAATTAAAATACTCCCCAGCCTCCTCTTTTTTATACTTTAAAGAATATTTCTAAGTTATTACTCTTTTAATTAAGGAAAGTTAGTTATTACTGTATTAAGAAACTAAGATTATTTATAAATATTTATAATAAAAATACTATTATAAGATTTCTTTACCTTTATATAGTTTCCGTAATAAAAAGAAGTTTTAGAAATTATATAGGTTAATTTAAGATAATAATAACAGGTATATAATATATCTGCAGCTACTTTAGAAGTTAATATACGTTTTACTAAGGAAAAATTTTCATATTTTTTATAAGCCTCTATAGATAAATTAAATATAATAGAAATATATAAAAAAAAAGAAAACATACTTTATAAAGATTATATACTATAGCTAGATTAAGTACTAGGCCTTATTAAGTCTTAAGGATAAGACTAATAAAAGTGGGGGGTATTATATTATAATCTAAATTAATAAAAGTATAAAGGAAAGGTACCTAGAATAACTATTAACTAAATAACTAATTATAAAAAAAAGTAATAAAAATCGGCGCTCTTATAATTAAAGTAACTTATATAAATACTTCTGATACTTTAAGGAATAATAGGTTATAATACTCCCTATAGAATAACTAGATATATAAGATTTAATTCTCTACGCTTTTTAAATAACTTAGATAGACAATCGTTAATAAAGTATTAAAATTAAATATAAACTAAATCTTTATTATATTTTACTTACTTTATAATTACATCTGCTTAAAGTTACTTTCTGTCCTCTCTGCTAATATAAACTAATTAACCTTAGCTTATTACCTTAGGAACTTACCCTATACTATTAGAGTATTAGGTCGGGACGTCACAGTATTTTTATTATTAAAATATTATTAAAATTCCCTTCCTACTACCTAGATTCTATTGTAGGTATTAGTTATATTAATTCTAGGAATTCTTCCCTATTATTTAAGGAGTTTTTATAATATAGGGCTTCCTAGGGGCGCGGTATTTAAAAGACTATTATTATCTTTTATATTATAATTATCTTTAGAGGGTTTCTATTTACAAAGGTATCTTAGTCCCTAGGGTTCTTAGGATCTGTAGTTTTTATATAGGTTAGTAATATTAAGGTCTATATACCCTGTATTATAATTTTATATTATAATATCTTAGAAGTTATTATATTATTATGTAACTTCTTATTATTCCTATTTATAGATAACTTCTTCTTTATCCTTAAAGTTAAGTAAGTTTTTGTATTCTATTATCCTATTACTATCTAGGTGTAATTAAGTAACTTCCTTAAGTATATTTAAAGTTTATATATACTACTTAGGTCCCTTTAGAAACTATCTTAAGCCTTACTTATTACTAAAGTATATTTAATATTTATTATTATAATATACTAAAAAGTATAGTATATTATGGTTTACTAAAGGTTATATAGTATTAATAGCTCGGTTTTCCTTAGGTTCTAGGACAGGTATGAATTTTTTACTACTATTCTTTTTTAAAACTCAGCAGTATTTCTTTATATATCTTCTTTTTTCATAGTTATAGTATTTAATATTCTTATATTATACTTTAATAATACTAAGGTTTATTAATCTTAGTTTTTTATTATTATATAATATAATATCTTATTTTTTTCCTTAGTTAGCGTTATTATTAGAGTAAAAGTACTTAGGGATTATCTTCTATATATTTTCTTTTTATTTACATTCTTTATATTATTTAAATAAACGTTTATTAATATAAGTAGCTTTTTTAAAGAGTTTATCTAAAGTATTAGGTAACCTATCTTAGTATAACTTATCCTTAATATTAGATTTTAGTCCTTAGTAGTAGAGTATATACTATACTTTATTATTTAGGTTAATTTTAATAGCTAAATATATAAAGGCAGCTGTATACTTAGTATATAGCTTAGTTTATTTAATTTATAAAAGTGCTTTTTTTATATCTTTAGCTTTATTAGTTTTTTTTATATAGCTTTTTAAGCTATTTTTTAAAAATAGTATAATTATTAAATAGTTTATTAATATACTATTTCTTTAGTTCCTAAATTTATTTAAAATCCTTAAGGTATAGTTTAAATTAATCTTTAGCAGTTTTTACTAAATAGGTTCCTATAGTTTAAACTTTTATTATATTACTAGCTATAATAATCGGAAAGTAACTAAAGTAGTTTCTTATATTCATAAAGAATTTTTAGATTTACTTAGGATCTTTTTTAAATTTATTTAATAATAGTAGTTTAATAATTTCTCTAGGTTTTTATTAATATACTGCGGGGGCTAGGTTTACTATAGGGTTTCCCACTGGTTATTAACTTTAAAAAATTATAATAGTAGCTGCTTAAGCAGCAACTATTATAAGCAGTTCCGCTACTTATTCTTTAAGTATTATAAAGCAGCTATTAGCCTTATCTTAGTTAATAGGTAGTTATAAAGTTATTATAATATCTTTAGTAGTATCTTTAAAATTATCTTAGATTTTAATATTACTATTATAACTACTTTAAGCTTTGCTTTTATAATTAGTATTATTATTTAGAACTCTAAAGCTTATAAGCTACTAAGTTTTTAATATTTTATTACCTATAGGTCTAAGGTAACTGTTTAAATAAGAATTATTATTATATAATAAACTAGTATCTATAGGTTAGTATAGATAGTATTATTCCTAAGGGATAAACTTTAAAATAGTTCTAGGGTTTATATTAGTAAAGTAATTAAGTTAGTAAATAAGTAATTTTATTACTAGTAGTAAAGTAAAGTATTTAAATATTTAGTCTAAATACTATTATATTAATAATAACTAGCTATCTAAGTATTCTAATAAATAATATAAAGTAAACTTATATACCTAGTTAGCTAGGCTAGATTATTACTAAGTAGTAATAATCCGGTCGTAGATTATTTTAAAATCCTAATAATCCGTTTATAGATCGTTAGATTATTGCAATAATCTAATGATCCGTTCCTAATTGGTTAGTCAGTCTATTGTTTATCCGGATTAAACTACCCTGTAGGCCTATTGTCGCGACCATAAGAGCCAGGTCGTGACAAGATTCGTTGAAATTCGTGCTGAAATTGGTTCGTGGGAACTCGGCCACCAACGTGTTCCAAGAGGATTTTATAATCGGAAAAGCTGGCGGCCCCTCGAAATCTGCCACCGCTCCGGTGCTCACAAGCTGCACCTCGAGCTCTTTGTAATCTGCGATGGTAAATGTGGCATGCAACGCAATAGAATCCCACAGCAGTTGCAATCTGTGACTATCCCACGTTTGACCTATCTCGTGTTCCTCGACAAATTGTCTGGCGGCAAAGGCACCATCGACTTCAAACCGTCGATCTGAGCTAACGACAGGAGAGTTCGCAGTTGGATCCAACCCTATGTCATGAAGGAGTGAAGCAATGGCATGCACTTCAAGGTCAACGGTGCTGCGGAGTGTCTCGTTGGCGTTGATGATGATTGCGGAAAGCAGCCAAGATCTCATGACATGATTGTATATGGAATCGAGCATGTGTTGGCGAGCAAAAGCTTGTGCATCGCGGACGAGAGGAGTGCCAATAACAGTGACACCTGCGATTGTTGTTGTATTCTGAGATGTGGCCTCAGCGGCAGGCAGCGTTTGACCACCAGTGAACAATAGACTACCGCAAAGTAGTAAAGAAACAGGCAACGCGTTTTTGCGAATGGCAACCATCTTTTAATGACTTTTTCGGAAACTTTGTAAAAACCGGGCACTTAAAACTCTTGGTTTCTAGTAGAAAGTGAAAAGCCGTGTTGAGTTGGATAGACAGAAGACCGCATCACAGCAACATATTTACTTCTATATATACTCAATGAACATCCATGTAAGGAGAAGTTTTATATCGTAGTTCAAGAAATTATAAATTAGCATTTCATGCTCCTACGCTCAATGCTTCCATTGTAACTGATTGATTCCATATTTCGATTAATAATTTAGAAGATGCTCAGGCACAGAATCTGCATAGATGGTGTGTTTTGATGCAAGAACCCATTTCACTCGAGGCCCCAGATTATTCTGCGAGCGCTTTTAACATGGTTAGAGAGTATATGCAGCCAGGGTACAAATTTCCTAATCTGGATTATAATCTCTAGACGCAGCTATAACGTCTAAGAATGATGAGTATTTTTAAATAACCTGCTTTAGAATCCATATTCCTGAAAAGTATATTTTAACAGTCATCTTTAATGAGAATCTTTGCTTGTGCACCAGATTTGAAGACATTTTGATATGACTCATCGCCTGGTTGATACTCACCGAACTTCGACGCAGCGGGATATGAAGTTACAAAAGCGCATATAAACTCCGTTGCCCATAAAAACTCAGTCATAATTTGGGAACTACTTTAAATACTCCATAAAGAGTACTAAATATATGACATAAGAGCAACTCGTCTCATTACAAAAACGCAATCTGGAATGATGGTTAACAGTTTCAAGGTTATTTTGCTGGGGAATAACGCGTATAACTATAGGCCAGTGATTCGTTCCTTGCTTATCACTCCTATTATTGCGAATACTACAATGATACATCAGCTAGTGCATTGAGTCCAGGCATCACCAAGCGACCGTTTTTGCAATACTTGGTTTATTTCCTCGATGAGATTACAGTGCTGCATGGTAGCTCTAATCATCCATTGGCTGCTGCTAACCTATGCGGGACATTATCGATTACCTCTTCCTGGGAACTCTGAATAATCCGAAGTCTTAGATGGAGACACACCAATGAAGTGCCTAGCGCCAACTTCCGAGCGGATGGTGCAATTACGGTAATTTATGCGCTTATAATGGACATGGAAATACCCATTTAATTTGTACATACATACGATTTCGTTTGATGTTAGGTGCGAACTACAACTTATTTTTATCGCGTCTATGGCGAAGAAGTTTTAGACTCTACCTGTGAGCAAGCAAGGCTAATTTACTTGCATGACGCTGCCGTGTTGCAATACGCTGTATCATTTGTAGGGTAAGCGGGAAATCGAACTGAGAGCCTTGCATTAATCGTCGGGACTGTACGCGGAGAATGAGGCATAGGGTAGTAAGATTTTCATTGAACCCAATGATGAGCTGTAGAGTAATGTGGGAAGTTTGAATGGAATCATACTAATCTACGTGAAATGTTGAACAAATTCGTTCTTTGTGTAATCACAACATCGGCATTTTGATGTTGCTCAAGAGTTCAGAGTTTGCAGTTAAATGAATGTTGTGACAGTATAGTAGGTTATAATTGATACTACGTTAGGTATCTACGAAGTGAAGTACTAGTCACTTAGTACAGGATTCTAAATGCTCACGAAGCCCCGAAAATACTGGACTGAATCTCGCAACTATGCTAACTTGATGAAATGCGGTTACTTTTCTAAGCCAACGGATGCGCGCGATAGCCTAGCTTTCTTTCACTATCGGACTATCTCAGACATGGTTCAGAAGGAAAATAAAACTCTTCGCCTATGGTGGCGCCGAAGCGCCCTGCGCGTTACCATCGACACTACCTGTTCAAAACTGACGCGGAGCAATGGCGCGTACTCGGGGGGTTGACTTGAAGGGAGCCTAATGGTCCGCCACTTAGTCAATCCGCCTGGTAGGCGTCGCAGGGTGGCTTCCGAGTGAACCAATCGTCTAGGCCCAGAATACTACCCGCAATTTTTGGAGAAGCTGACACAAACTCTTTTTCGTGATGGCGGGCTTACCTCGGGAGCGGACCTAAGACTTCACGCTTCGAATAGCAAAACCATCAGTGAAATACTGATTAGTCGACAGCTCCACAGAGAAGACATGTAAAGGATGAATTATGTTGTACTGAAGCGTCATTGGGTCACTATTGCTGCGTAATCATTTCTAAGCCCCCCACTAAGTAGGTTTATAAGGAGTGGTCAGATCAGGTCAGAGAATTGGAGAACGTGAGTCTGATAATAACACCAGCGACTAGCATAATGCCCGGCCAATGGAAACAGTTCATCAAATCGGTTCATGACGATGATTGGACACACGTTACAGACAAAGCAGAAAGGAAACGAATACAAAATAGACTTGCTCAAAGAGCCCATAGTTCGTAGATACTGCTGTCTCCAATAACCTCTTGATACCCCAGCTAAAATTAAAAATATTTAGGATCCAAGTATGGACGACGAAGAAAGTCTAGAGCAAAAGAGAGTGCAGGAACTTCGAAATCGAAAGAAGACGAAGCGGTTCCACATTCTCATAATGAATCTACCCAAGAGCTCCAATTGAAAGAGAGTACTTCCGAAGAAGGCCCAAAATCCGTCAACAGAAAAGTATTGCCTGTTTCTGCCTCCTTGCCTACGCATACTCTGATATCAGCTATCTATGGCAACAACTTGGAAACAAGAGATTGCCATCAATTCGTTACGTATGGTTCACCTTCCCATTGGCACGGCTCTACCGTCTCATTCTGGAGTGCTAAAAGTGACTAGAATCCAAGAAGACGGGAATCACAGCGTCATACCCATATCGTCACTGAAAACAGATCTAGTTATCAGTCTTCAGGGAATGGCGACTCTGGCAGCTCTGTTGACTAACAGATATATTCTTGCTATTGATTGTAGCCGACTTGTTCCCGCCATTCATATCCAAACCTCTACTCCCACTCCTCCCGCACTCACGCCGACAGCGCTTCAAGCTTGCAAACCCCACCTCCCCTTTATTGACTTCCTTCCATTTCCGCAATTCCGAGACAATCTTCTACGCGCTGGAGATGTAATTGACTCTTACGAGTTCTGGGATGATATGGTGTCAGGCAAGTTAAAGGTCTGGGGGAAAACTCCCTGGGACCGGAGAGGCTGGGAAATGCAAGAAGACTTTGCGACAAAGTGGAGCTGGGTGGTGACAGACGATATCTTAGAGGAAACAAATTTTTGGAGGGTATCGAGAGGCGAGGAACCTCTGCTGCCGCACTTACTACAGGGACTATAATCGACCAGTCCATTAAAGAATTCGCATGTTTCTCAAGTAGCCGATAATACTAAGTCAAGAATCAAGCTCTGAGTCATCGCATAATGGCAGTACTAGTCCTAGCTTGTAGGTGGAATACATGATTAGCAGGGTAACGGATTCTACTCTGATTTGTGGCCACTATGCGGAATATATATCCGTTGTTAGATCTGTTCTTCCTAGTCTTTTGCACCATAGTTTGAGAGACAACCCGCGACAAAGTGATGCCAATATAATCGGCTGGCATTCTGACCCCTCATCTGACTGCATTAATAATGCCACTGATGTTACTCCGTACACGACCCGCATATCAGTCTGACCATTCTGACCACGATCGGGCCTGGAGATAAGCTGCCAGGAACGAAAGCTATCAATTTCAACTATGGGATTTGCCAAAGGTATGCTTTGTAAATATTGCTATTGTGGAGGGATCAAGCAAAAGAAACCTCAATGGATTGCATTGCATTCATTTTGACCGCGGACAACGTTATTGTAACGAGAAGCCGGGTCAGAGAGCGGCTGGATTTATAATCTCTCGGTTCAGTATATAAGTTTCTGTGCCCGGCGGTGCAGCTGTAGAGCTCAACCATCACCACCAATCTATTCGATCTTCACCTCTTGGCACTATTCCCTGGTGCCAGAAATTCCCCAATATGTCCAACAATCCGAAATGGCTGAGCGCGCCGCCGTCGGCCCACACAGTTGCGGTTCGTCTTATAGAAGAGGTTGGGCTGATGTCGCTTCCGTCAGCGTTGTTCTTGGACCCAGTGTCTGAAGGCCACGAATTTATGAACGGAGGTGACTTGGCTTTTTTAGTCGAAAACAAGAGCTTGGGGAAAATGGCTGTTTTTGATTTGGGTGTCCGAAAGGATTGGTGGAACCTACCACCAAAAGTTCGAGATCCGCTTGCGTTTTGCGTTGGCGTTAAAGTGGAAAAGGATGTTCCTGATGTACTAAAAGACAGCAGTATATCATTGAATGATATGAACGATGTCATCTGGAGCCACTCCCACCTTGATCATAGAGGCGATGTGTCACTATTTCCTCCTAGCACCACTCTTAACTACGGAAAAGAGGTGGTAGCTCTAAAGCCTGATGTCACTGGCGAGGCAGAAGCCGTCTTTCTCGCATCAGATTTCGCTGGACGCCGCAATAACGAGATTGATTTCAGCAAATCCACCTTCAAAATCGGCGGTTTTCTGGCGCTTGATTTCTACGGCGACGGATCCTTCTACCTGCTGGACACCCCGGGCCATGACCACGGCCACCTAAGTGCCCTGGCCAGAACCACTAGCACATTGGCCGGCCATGACAAAGATACATTCATCCTTTTAGCTGGCGATGCATGCCATTTCTGTGGTGTGCTGCGACCAAATGCTTCACATCCGTTCCCAAGTCGCCATTTTCCCGACTCCAGCATTGGGCTTTCCGGTATTGAGAGCCCAGAGACGTTGCTGCAAAGGCACCCTCAGTTCCCGCAATCTTCTGATGCAGTAAATGAAGCATCGCGCGTAACGCCATGGTACGGTGTTGCGACGGGCCAGCTCTCTACGTTCGTCGACCCTGTAGTTGGTCAAAATACGGCCAATAAGGTCAGAGAGGCATTTGACGAAATGGACAATGTTTTTGTGGCAGTCTGCCATGATCTTGGCCTCCTAGTCCAAGACAACGGAAAGCCTGTGTTGCCCTCGTTAAACAAAGCCCCTCAAGAAGATCTCAACAGCTGGTACGAGAAAGGTTGGAAGGATAAGGTGTACTGGACCTGGGTCAATGAATTGGGTAAAAAGGATGAACATGGAAGAGTGCAGCCGCAAAAGCCAGCGGTGACTGGATTCTGGATGCATGGGAAACGATACGACATAGCACAGGATCTATTCGAAGAAGCGCGCAAAAGTCAAGACAGGATGAAGGCATAGTGTTCAAGGTTGTCAAGGTTGGCATTTTGTACGGAAATCTGGGCGGTTTTGGACTACTGGCAGTGGGGGAAAACAAGGACTACAGAGCTCCTACAGCGCCAACAGCTGCAGACATGAGAGCGGGACGAACAGTTAGATGTTATAACCTTGGAGCCTAAACTATAGGAGACAGCCCTGTGTTATCCATTTTCTATCGTTACAAAAACAATCGATGCCTCAATAAAATACGGTTTACATTATAAATATCGTGTTTCTATATTACGCTTCACGATCAGACTCTTGGTCATGTACGGGATCCGTCTCTTTGCGTTGGAGGGCGGCGATTGACATGCATGTTACACGATCGCCGCCAATAGCCATATTGAGAAATATCTCTACATGGAGAATAATGTGGCCTATAGAACGTATGGAGTACGAGAAGTGTCTCATGTGTGAATGATACGTTTTTTCAGACTGGTTAATTGACAAAGTTCTATGAGATTTTAGGAAGAGCAAGCCAGATACCTGGCTGTAGTACATACTTAAGCCCTCTTCTTTACGAACAACATGACACCATGAATGGTTCCTCTCATTCTTTCTTTCCCTTCTTCCACACCACTTTCTCGTAGCACGCGTTCAATTCTTCTCCGAAGAATTCTCAAAACATCATTCTCCGTACCAACGGCCTCCGGGTGAGCTTGGCGCCATCGCGTCGGGGGGCTGCCGCTTCCGATGATCTTCTCAAATGTGTCCAAATCCACCTCAGACTCCCCTACAACAAATTTCTCTCCTGCTGGCCAATCCTTTCGTACGAAACTCTCTTTATCAAATGCTTCGACTGGTTGCGCGATCGACCATGGTAAACCGAGATCCGCATATCCGCTGCGCACCATGTAATTGCCCGGCACATGGAACGGTTTCAGATAAGTTTCTGTATGTTCGTCGAAAATAGCTTGAAGTGCAGCAGCGTTTGGCATGGATGGGTGGACACGAATTTCACCACTCGTCCATAGCGCAACTGTGCCACCAGGTTTGAGGATGCGGGCGGCTGCTAGCCAGAACTGTGGCATGTCAAACCAATGGGCAGCGTTTGCCGCTGTAATGAGATCGACGCTTGAATCCCTGATTGGAGTTGCCAAATGTGCGCCAAGATCTTCTGCTGTTGAGATCTCAAACCGAATAGGCCGCGATGCGGAGGAAACACCGCCAAAGCTACGCGCGGTTGCAACCATGCCTTGTGAGGGGTCGAGTCCAATGGCATTGGCAAAGAACGGAGCAAGTCCTCGCGTAGCCGAGCCAGGACCACAACCAACATCAACAACGGTATCGAATTGACCTCCTGTTGACTTGTGGTGATTTATAATTGCTTGATATACACCAGGATCATAATCGGGGCGGGCATGAGCGTAGGCTTTGCCTTGGTTCTGGTCATACGAACTGAATGTTGTTTCAGTTACTGGGAGCGCAGGCTGAGCATCGGATAGTTGAGAAGGCATGATTGATTGTGGGTTGATACGACACGAAATCAGAGCAGGTTTACGAGTTTAAAGAAGATTAAATATCCTATTTGTCGATGGTTATTCATGAAGCGATGGTTCGTTGTGAAATATATATGTCGCGAAATCCGGAGTAGGTAGACCGGGGTTGGCGAAATCCGATCAGAGCTTACGCATTTATGTGGGCAGATCGCCATGCAAGCACGTATTAGGTCCGTACGGAACGATCCTTCGAGATAGCTATATTCCGTATCTCCTCTTTCAGGAGTACTTGCTGAAAGAAAGGGGCATACGGAATACGGACTGAATGGGCTCCGTGGTCCGTACGCCCATCCGAAATACCGTGCTAGTGAGGGCCTCCTCGTAGGCTGCCTAGCGGCTTGAATCAGGCAACCTTCAAAGGTAAATCGTGAAGAATGTACATCAAGAGATAGCGTTCTTGTTGGTCGAGTCATTCAATCAAACGCGATTATTGATATATGGAACTTACTTGTAAAGTCTTCATCTGGCATAATTACTAGGGCTGCTTACAACGACGTTCATTATTGTCACACCGGGCCTCTCAGCCGACATAGTTTGAGTTCAATTTACCGAGGACCAAGCCTGGTATTTATGCAGAGGATTTGCGCATGTCGGCATAACCAGAATGAGTAGCAAGATGACGGCACCAATGTAATTCTACCGTCTGTTTATGGAATTAAATATACACGGAATGTCAATTTTGGATCTTTATTTTTCTTAATTAGCATCTAAATCTACAACTTGGCTGCGGTGAGTAGCGTGGCTTAGTTAACACCACTTGTCTAGAGAGTCAATCACCGAGGCCCCAGATTAATTCTAATCCTAAATGGGCATCGCTCCATATTTACACCTTACTCGATTGTCGCATTGCCGAGGTTGGGCGGTATTCTTGTTCCATATATAGTTAACTGACCAAGCTGAGCAGTACATTTCGGGAATCTCTCTCTTTCACTATACCGGAGTATGCAAATTGGACATACGCGATAATGCAATCCTCATCCATGGCCAGTGTAGCTTTCTTGACTACTGCAAGAGTAAAGGACGATGAGGCAAAGGAGGTTCGTAATTTTATATCTTGCCTGTGTTGGTAGGAATTATTGCCAATCGCAGTGGACTACAAAATGTCACGCTTGGACGCTAAACTGATGCACAGGCTGTGAATGGTTTGCAACAACTTACTGCCCACCTCCAACTCCCAAATACACCATGTCTAGCCGGAGCGTGTTTTTTGTCTGCGGCCAAGAAGGGTTCGTAGACGCAGCGTGTGAAATAATTATAAGTCAATTGGGCTTTTATTGACATGGAGATTTAGAAACGGGCGTCAAACTCATCGGTCGCTTGGATATATTTCCGAGTGCGAGCGAACTTGCCACTGTTCAAAACTCCCCTGAATATAAGCGTTTCAGCGACTCGGTCACCGGCCAAAAACTTCACGAAGGCAAGGAGACTGCCACTTTATGGCAGCCCACCGGCGGTTTTCTGACAAGGAAGAACCAAGCCTCGACAACGAACGCCGGTGTACTTGTTTTAGCCAAGTTCATTTGCAATGACAAAGAGAAGGCTGTTCAAAATCTCGTGAAAGAGTTGCAGTACGCATGCTACTTCTCCCAATAAAGGACAGCGATAGGCGTGTTTTTTAAGCTAACTCTTTTAGAACATATTGTGAGTGGATCGAGGGCAACGAGCTCACGACATACACATATTGCGTAATGACAAGTCAAACTGCAAGTAAGGAAGTTTTGCTCTTCGAGCGTTATAAAGATCTTCCTTCCGTCAAGGCCCATGGCCAAACAAATGAGTTCAAGTCTATGTTGTAAGTTTAGTCGTAGCAACTTAAACGTCCCTTCCCCCGATGGTGAAGAGTTTAGCACGGAGCTAATGGCTGTTAAGCAAACGAATTTCGCCTTGGATTGAAACAAAGCGTACCGAAATAACTCCATGGAGCGAATTAGACGGTTCTTTCTTCTCCTCCTTGGATTTAGAAGCCAAAGCGAAGCTCTAAAGATAGCTCTATATTCCTTATAATCTTGTATTTTTTCTTCTTTTCTATTCAAAGATTGACAATTGTGATCATACTCTGTTACGTTTTGTTGGCTCGATCTAACCCAACCGATTTCTGAAAGGCATAGACATATTCATACAAGATTGCCTTTGTACATAATGGGCGGCCAAGCGATACGTGCCATTTGGTACTGCTGTACTCTGCATACAACCTCTTTATCATTGATCCGTAATAAGAGGTTTTCCAGTTGTTCAGCATCGGCGTTACTCCAGGATAACTGAAGTCAATAGCGTTGGCGAAGACAGAGGCGTGAAGAGACTCGATCCTCCCCAAGGTGCCCTGACTTGGTGCTGGGCTGTGGCCGGGGTGTTGGGTAGCCAGCTGTAGGATGTCAGGTGGCTGCTGTCCTTACTTATTCATCTTTTACTGATGATATTACAAAGGGCACCTACAGCGCCCCACTCAAGCGGACAAGCATGGAATCATGATATTACTTTATGATTTCTTTAGCCCTTTGGCCCTGGACAGCAACCTTGTGTAGTATTGGTGGGTTTTCGTATAAGCCCGTACCCTTACTGACTTGGTTAGGTGTTAGGAGCTTACTCCATGAGCCTATGCTTCAGCTCAATGAGAGATACTCCGTAGCTGAGAGATACCCCGTAGTGCTGACATGAGCCCCCTGGGGAAGCCGACCATCCGACGAAAAGATTTGGCGGGGTTCCAAACTTGGAGCGTGTCACACACCGCTCAAACGAGGGAAGCTCCTCCATCTCATCACGATTGGTGCATAATTACCGACAAGGGCCACCTAGTATTACACTCAAGCACAGTTGATCCTTTAGATGCGGCTTGTGCCGTTATAATAAGCGCTGCAATTGCGACGATTAGCCTAATATTTTACGCTACTAAGGTAAAGAATATCGGCCCATCGGACATTCATTGCACTAGAAGGACAATAAGCAATATTTTTCCATACTCTACCGCTTAGTGATACTTCCACATAGAAACTGTAGGTAATTCACCAACGCAATGAAGAACCGACTAGTCGCCTGAAGTGTAGATGTTATATTGTTTATAATCAGGCCAGCAGAGCTGTATTCGATGCTTTGGTGAATAAAGCATGCTTGAATCTGCTGTTCAAATTAAAAAGATATTATGATATTATAGCGTAATATATAGCGCGACGTATCGATAGACCACTGCGGGAAGCCGGGGCTGCTTTTCCCTGTCCCTTCCTTTTAACCCCCTGTGAGTTCATGTGAGTTTCCCCGTGTTCGCAATTACCACGAACGACTGGTCAAGCGATGCATGTTTGCGCCTAACCTCGTGGGTTCGAATGTGGTATTAGCTTGTTTATTACCACCTTGACTCAAAGTTACTTTCTTCTGCGTGGAGCAGTACAGTCGCTCTATATGTGTATGTCTATTCAAGATACCATTTACAGCAATGAGAAGGAAATACAAGGCCATTTTTGGTTGAGAAAAGGCCGGGCGTATTACTCCGTAAGTTCTTGATGATAAAGAAACTCTTTGAAAGCAGCCATCTCCATGTGGAGCATCAGGGTCGCATTTTTGATGAAAGCGTCTACATCAGCTTACTCTGCTGCAGGTGCATCTTATAGCCTGAAGTGGGATCTCGCTCGTATTCCGATATTTGGACAGGCCTACTTTTTAAAGCAATTTGTAACAAACTAAAGCAATATGCACAAACCCGTGATGATAAATGACTTGGATAGTTGTTCGTATTGTCTCAGTTGCATGCGCCTATTTACTTGTATTCTCCATTGGTTTATAGGCTAGTATACTTTTCCGTTTTGGATCTACCAAAAAGAAACTGGGGAGAATCTTGATCTTAGTTAAACTAGTACTTCCTTTCATTTCTGCTGACTTTTTTTTTTGGACTGTTTACCACATTGGCCCTTTTCACCTCAGAAGCTTTACGCTGACAGATTATACTTGCCACCGTCATGCGGAAAACTTCTGAGAAACGTCTTACCTGCAGTGTCTCTTAAAAGTTATGTTCTATTCAGGGTGGGTAGTTTGAAGATGGATACCCACATATCACACGCGGAATATCGCTTTGACATAAGCATTCCTAATCAAATAGTATCCCTATTAAAAGTTACTACGTACCGTATTATTTATCCGGTTTGAGACACAGCCTTTGTTAATACATCAAGGTACAGGGATTTTTGAATAAGCCTAAAGCCACCTGCATTAGTTTTCTCAAAGAAGGACCGTGACACGCGGTGATCAAAAGGACATAGACAGGGGAAACTATGAGCACACAACTCTCCTATCACTACATGCGCGGCAATAATAAAACTTTGTCAATTACAAGCATGTGTTTATTTCATCACTGTATGCGTATCTTCTTTTATGGTCGAGCGTGTCTGGTATTTACTAGCATGGGTAAGGAATCAATATTGAAACTTTGCATGGATCCATACCAATACGAAGTCAAACCCAAGTTTCGTTTCTTAGGAAAGAAAAGTATAAATAGGAGGTCTAAGGTCGTATCCTAAATCCTCTCAAGCACATCAATCTTCTTTCACATCGCAACTAAAGCAACCCAAGAACAACTTTATTTTCACCAATCCACCATACCACGATCAAAATGAAGACCGCCACCGTCCTCCTTGCCCTCGTTGCTGCTGCTTTTGCCGCACCCGCCCCAGTTGAGGAGCCAACTCTCGCCAAGCGTGGCTGCGCTGCTGGCGATATCTGCATTAGCGGTACTTGCCACGTTTGGAGCTGTGGCCCTGTTGGATGCTCCGTTGGCGGTTCTCTCGGTACCAGCTGCTAAATTCTACGGTACACTTCAACGACACTGCATCAAGGGAAACTTCAGACACTGACCGAGTAAATAGATGAAAGAATCTCTCATGCAGTACTGAGAAGGACACATGGTGTTATGACATTATCTTGAGCAGTATATCAAACCCCTAGCTAGGATAATAAAGCTGTCACCTTTTTCAAAGATATCTTGTCCGACCATCAAGAAACCGCTTGATTTTTGATATAAATAACCTAGCCGTCTACTGCCTTTCAGCGCTGAAGCATTGAACTTTGTTTATGATATCCATGTGAGTGACTAAAGATCGTTTTTAGTGGAGCTTCGATGTAGAAATACCGTTCAACAATAGAATAAACAAAGAACAATGTATAAGCACTGTGAGGTGCTATATATATGGCTATTGGGTGACGTGGCTGCTTTTCTCTATATACGAACAGGTGCATCATGATGTGACAAATAAGGTAGTCTCTATGACAACCCCCAAAGTATTCCCCTCTAACCCCAAGGACCACGGAACCGCTTAGATGTATCCATTCTAAAATGCCCGGTTAACGTAGTGTTACCTGCTGTTTCCAACTTGAGCTGTGCATCTTTTTCTTCCCGCCTCAATTGATCGATGTGCCGAGCGCTGGTTGCAAGCAGTGACCGGACTTCATGGTCTGGTAGATGTGCTAGACTTTGCTGGTCACCACGTGTAAGCCGTGACAATTGAGTGTTAGATGGTGCTCCAGTATTGTTATCTTGTACTGAAACAAGATCTGATGGTTGTGTTGGCATCATTAGCTGTGAGGCTGCAGCTTCTATGCGTCGCTCCCCTGTCTGGCGTGCTACTGTCGGCGCGGCTGGTCCAGATGCTCTCGTACGGTGACCGAGGAGTTTGCCTGACGGTAATCGCAATAATTCTTCGTCGGCATGATATTCTAGGGTAGGAATACTGTAAAAATCTGCAGTATCTGAAGTGACGTTAAAGCGGCAATGCCCTTTGGCCATCATATGATGTTGAATCCCTTCAACAGAGCCACGGTTCGTGGCGCATAGGATGCACTCGCGATATCCGTAAATAACTAAGTGCAAGTATCCGATAAGCGTAATAGGTTCGACTGTCAAATCGGCTTCATGAGGTATAGCAAAACTGTGTTCCTTTGACATATGCGCGAGATTGTCCTCGAAGGTGTCATTCTCCGTGCCACAGAAGAGACACTGTCCGGGGTTAAACTCCGGCTCTACAGAAAGCTCTGTATCAACGCTGTCGAGGTCGTCATCCAAATAGTTTTTGTTCACTGCATCTACGGCCTTTGGGGGGTTTAATGCTGAAGATGCCTTTGAGCTGGATGGCGAAGATGGCCGTGGTACGACTGTTCCGGGTTCTGCAACTCGCACGCGGAGATTGTAGACACTATAAGAAAAGGTTAACTCATCTCATGGTGAACATCCGCGTAGGATGAGCTCATGAGACGTACTGCCAATCGCTCTTTGCATGCTGTCGCCAATCATTTGGGCTGGCTAGCGCGATATTACATAGCCGGCAAAAGGATGGGGATTTGTCCTCCATAGAGGCGGTGGGTGGATCGCAAGTAGCTCCGATGTCTAGAATGTTGGCGGTTTAGTGGCCTTGCAGGTATTAGGTTGAAGATGTAGAGAGGCAGAAACGACCAAAGCGATTGGGCTATTGTTTGGAATGAAGGCCAGTGAGTTATACTACAAGATCGAAAGTGGCATTTCGGAACATAGACGCATATATATGTATTCGTTCATCTCCCCAACTTCACAAGTACGGCAAACAAAGCACCCTGTGACTGTGCTATGCTCTGTCAAACTTCAATGCTCGCACTGCCCAAGATTGGTGTCAGTCATTCAGCAGCGTCTGTTTGACTCACAACTTGACTATTTGGTTTGCTCCAATCTTGTTAAACATCAAGCCACTATGAGTCATATCATGATTCATTACTATTGGGTGCAAGCGGCGCGTGGGATGATCTCGGGTGCGGGGCAATCTAAACACGGGATTGTTCTGTCTCCGGGCGCTAGAACACCACGGCATCAAAGCCACATACAGTAAACTATGGCGAACTGGTTAGTCGACATTAATCTCCCGAGCGGGAATCTCTTCATCGTCCATTTATGCTAGTGGCAAAGTACATCTATATGGGATATTGATTTAAAGTGTCTTCGGCTACTTCTTCATTGACGCCATCCCTGGAGGCCTATAAACTATACTGCCAGGATCATACAATTGGTTGCTAGTATGGTATTGAGAGTACGTGACCAGTTTGAGCCGCTGCGTGATTTCATCGTAAGTCGCATCTTTGTCCCGTTTGCTCTAAACATCCTATACCGAGCGAGGAGCCCCCAATTGCGGTTCTTGTGTCTTTACCAAGGATTTGGCATTGCTTTTGAAGTTCCAGATGCCAGGCGGCGTGGTATAAGTCGCGAACTCATAAGCGCCAATTTGTTTCCACCACGTAGAACTATTCCCATCATTTCCAGCTCCAGGCGAGTCAGTCAAATAATATATAACGTCTCAACCCGATCTGCACGTCACCTGGATCTTGTGAGATTGTAGCCAGCGATGATGATGATCATAAAGACCATCCTAAAGAAGGACGCGATAATGCTCAGAGGGAATGTTGCAAAGCAGTGTGCCCATCTCATAAATGCTAGCGCCAGTAACAAGGCTTATGACAAGGCTAATACCCAGTAGGATTGATCTCTCGTAGGCGCAGACGATCCCCAGTATTGGAAAGGCGATACGTATTGGAGTTATAACTTTTGTTACTTCGGAGGGGATAAGCCGATCTCATCTGAGATACCTGTATATTCGACCTTTGCCTCTTTCAGAGCAAGCCTTTTTTACAGATGAAAGCCTTTTCTACAATTTGAAGCTTTGTCTACAGATGGAGCCGCTATTGGACGTTTCAGAGGACAAAGCCCATCAGTCAGCTCAACTAAGCTAGGATAGGTACTCACGAATAAGCGCCAGCTACGGAGTACTGCCCTATTAGTATGAAGGCATGGTGAAGGCGCAATGATCAAAATAGTAGAGAGAAGCGGAATGTTGACTAGAGCATCAGCAGTATCTAATAACAGAACATCTAGATTAATCGATGGAGGATACCCATCGACGCTGGAATAATAACTGTTTAATTTGACTCAATGGAACCAGCGAGAATTAGATGTTTCAACACAATCTCTAGACCCCGCTGAAAGTGAATTTAATTCGTCTGCCAACATAATCGTTGTGAAGTATGTGAGCATTGGCTGGTAAGATGAATGTAGCCGTCATTGAAGCTGAAATTCCAAAATGGATATATGCTTGAGAACGATCATTCGCGCTGTAGTATAGCATGCGGCAAAGCCAAGTGAATTTGTAACTTTGGTACATGATGGTAATGCCGAGGTTAATAAATGCCTCTGACTCGGCATTTTACTAATGCAGTTCTTTTCAGGCAGGCGGGAACTATGGTCGGAAATCCCTTGAATCGCAAATTATTGCTTGGCCTAGCTATTAGTCACAACCACAAATGAGAAGTACCATAAAGGTCTGCATGCTATTCTGTTTAAGCATCTATAGTAATAACTAGCTATTGCAAGCTAAATTACACCTTATTACACTTTTTTACTTTGATTACTAGACCAGTGATAAGACTAGCTACCCTGTAGCACCTTTATAGTCTTATACTCTATCAATTTTATCGTGTCGGCAATTCTATTTATGCCTACAGTTCTTGCTGCATCGCAAACAGGACAATGCTTCTTTGGCGGTGCCTTTAACGCTGGAAGCTGTCATTTTATCGGAACTGGAGGCGTTTTTACAGGTGTTTGGTCGGACTGCCCTGTAAGTAATTTTTCTTCATCTTGAGTTTCAACAAAGAGTTCCAGAAGTTTTGCTGATAATCATTTCTTATAGACGAGCAGTCCATGCAATAATAATAACAACTTCTGCCAAATGGATACTCTTAATGGTGTAACTACATGCTCGTAGTAGCACGTCCAAGTGTCTGGGCTTCACAAAAGGTAGAAAGCCTGTGCTGGCCTAACAGGTTAATATGCTGTTTACTTCCCAGAGAAATGAGCCACATCTACGAGTTCACTTCCATGTCATTCTTGATATGATCAAGATAGCTAGTTAATATAAGCATTTCATCACCAAAAGACTGAACTATTTAACGAAAGAGCGCTTAGGCAAACAGACAAGTGTAAAAGTAAGCACAAGAGTACACAAGGCGCAATGTTTAATCTGTTTCAATGCCCCTGTCAGAAACACTCTGATTAGTTCGTATACAGTATAAGCAACTTTAGCCTGGTGATAGCACGGGACAAGTTGTAAGTTCTCATAAATGCCAATCAAAACTCATTTTGTAATATGTCAGCCTATAGATTTGGAGGGTAGATGATCAAGAAAACGAGCGAACGAAGCTTTTATTCTAAGAAACCAGGTTGACCGACGTCCTCAAACCTTGGGCTTCTTGTAAACTATTTCCACCACTGTTGCTTCCAACAAGGACCAAGTTTTACCTAACATAAAAGTACCTCTAGCAAGGTTCGCTTTCTATTTCTTTCTTTGTTGTTCAGTAGTTTCCTCCTTTAGCCTTATGTTCTCCATCGCAAACATGGCAATAAAGGGAACTGATAGTACTGCAAGTGCTACGATAAGAAGTACATGCATTACTTCAGTGTAGCTTTTGTCAATGGCAATTCGCTCGGAGCTACCAGGCAAATATGATGAGGCTACTAAGAAAGAGTTTTGAATTTCCACTGCTGCAGATTGCGCTGTTGCCGGTAGATTGGCCCGAAGCCTAGAGAGAAGTAGAGCTGTCCAGACAATACCGGAGACGGCGTTACCAACTGCTCCCCCGATGGCACCGGCGACTTCGTATAGAGTCGTCACAGAGGCAACGTCTATTCATCGCAAAAATTGCCGTTAGAACGTGCTAATGCTGATGAGGTGAATAAATGTGAGCCACGTACCTTGACGCGGTGTTACGGCCTGAACGGCAGTTTGCGCAATGATAGATATCATGCCTGTCCCAGCACCAGAGACAAGCTGGCCGAATAAAATTTGTACAGTGCTTGCTCTAGCGTTAGAATATCGTAACATCAATCCCGCTCCGACCAACTTTGATGTCATGCCCAGCATGATAACCCACTTATATGTGGTAGTCAATCTGACAAGGAAAGCTGCAAGGAGTCCAATAACAGCGATTGCAACTGTTTGTGCTGCAGTGATGTTTGTGGCCGCCTTGGAAGACTCATTGCTGACAATTATGAGGAATGAGAAGAAATATGGCGCCCAAATGTAAAAACTTAGATACAGAACAAATTGCAATATGCAGCCCGCCACGACAGTGCGGTTTTTAGTTAGCTTCAACAAAATGATAGGGTGCTTTGGAACGTAAACCTCGTACACTAAGAAGGCGATAAAGCAGCACCCTCCAACTGTAATCATAGATATTTTCCCGGGTGAAGACCATGAGTGGAAAATTGTGGTTGACAATGTCATCGGGAGTAGGATAAGGGTTAAGCTGGCCATCAGAAGAATAAGTCCCACAATATCGAATTGAAACCAGAGGGCGAAAACGTTCTCGAGCTTCCCATGTGTAGCAGTAGACTCCAATTTATGACCACGTTTCTTTTGCTGCCAAAGAGCAAATAGAAGCGGTAGTGAGATCGTTGGAAATATAATGGCCCTATTCTCCATGTCAATTTGCGGCTCCATTTGTTAGGTGGCACATAATTAACTCATACCACATGCCGTATCCCCTGTTGTAGAAGTATTAGCGTAGTTTGGAGGTAATAATAGTTGAGAAATGACTTTACCATCTCCACTTTGCTGGAACCATAGCACTGACAATTGGAGCTCCAATCCAAGAAGTGAATATTGTAGGGGATAAAATAAGGCTTCCCAGAATAGATCGATTTTCCAATGTTGTGATTTCGGCTACCAGTATCTGCTGTAGAAACTGTATGCCGACTTGTCCAATAGTATAGAAAATCTGCCCAGCTGCTAACCCTCCTAGATTCTGAGAAGCTGCGTTGATTGCAAATCCAATCAATATCGCCGCGATGGACAAGCTGAATGCTTCTAGAAGACCCCATATATTCGCTGCCCTCGCTAGTGCTGGCTTAACAATTGCATATCTAATTTGTCAGTTGTTGTATCACGGCTTAACCAACCCGGCGGCTGTACGCACAGTATGTATTGGATTGTGCCAATTACCGAAAGCATGCTATGAGCGTTGAACTCGGAAAGAGCGTATGGCTGATAAGACACTATTGTCTGTCCAGCTAGACTCACAGCAATTGCCAACAAGAACATGCCGAACCATATAAAGGACAAGAGAACTGGGGAAGCATCATATATTGGTTTGGGGGCCTCAATCGACTCTTGTCCGTTTATGTTCGTGGGTTCAGTAGGGCTATCATGGTCAATTGAACCAGGCGCAGCTTCCTGCAGCCGTAAGCTATAGTCAACCTTGGATTCTTCCATGGCCTATAACCGTATAAAGTGAGGGATATGTAAAACTACACAAACAAGATCTCATATGGCCAGTACGTCTTGTTATTATATAGAAGCCAAACCCCACATAAGAACAAAGATATATTTCGCCGAATTTCGGAGAAAGGCATCTCAACTTCAATAGCCATAAGACGATATTCGTGGATCGTCCATCGTATTAAAGTACGGATCGAACTTCAATAATGATGCCACTATATCAATATACGGTTATAATGGCTTGCACTATCCTTGTACTTGTTTACCGATAACATTATTGCTTACCAACTTTGTATAGGTCCATCGCTTGTATGTTTGACTGCATCGCATGATGGATTTGGCGTACATGGCTGAAGATTCTACCTCTACATTAAATGAGAAGTACATCTTATCTGATCTGCTGATATCGAGAATCAGATAATGTGAGAAATATATCCGACGTTACTAATGCACAAGTCGGAGATATTTCAACACTAACTCTGAGGGATTTTTTTTTACCAATACGCCGAGAACCACTCTAATTATTTGCAAATCTTATCTGATGATCAAAGTTCTTACGGGTCCACTACTGTCAAAAGGCTTGCTTCTAGATCTAAATCTACTCCGAGTGCATGCTGAAGTACCTATCCAATAACGTGCCAAATTGACCGACGATGAGATTCCCGAAATCGGATGCATATCTGCGTAGAAATAACAGCATTATGCTGTTAGAGATAGATGTTCTTTCTACTGAAAACCCCATATGTATCAGCAAAGGAATATTTTTTTGTTTTGGCCAGTAGTCACTACTGCGAAATCTCTTGACTGCCAGCTAGTCTTGCTTTGCCACCCCAGTGATATCCGGCATGACAAAGCTCAGGGCAAGCGGAATGGGCCAGGCGAGGCCTTCAAGGGGATTTCCAGAAACATCATTTGCCGTTATCTTATCGACAACCACGACAGCGATATAACCGCCAAAAGCCGTAAATACATGCCACCTAGTTGATAAAGTCAGAAGGTTCCTGATCAAGTATGGCTATCGCAGATACACATACCACCCATGCAACTCCAAGAGAAATGCTATTGGCAATCCAACAAAGTGCTTCGCATCTGTTAATAGATTGCAGACCCATCTATCAATTAACCAAACAAAATACCCGAATAAGAAATTCACTGTAGACATTAATCGATGCTTTTAGGTAATCTATAGTGAGAATCAACTTACAGCAACCAAAGAGGGCCATGGTTCGAAGAGTTGCCTTGATCTGGGGGTCTGCGATTTGCTGGATTGTCTTCAATGAATAAGTTGCAAGGAGGTAAACCCCAAGACCGAAAGATGTAGCATGAAGGAGAAACTCATCCATGACCATATGAATGACCATTACAACGACGAAGATGGTTGAAAGAGCCGCTCCCAACAACCGGGTTCGCTGCGGGCTAGCTTTGAAGCTGAGGAGGCGAAACAAGAGTGGCGTGAGTAGCATATGCATAGACAGCTCGTCCGCTAAAAGGTTTCAGCAAGTGAAACTCAAGATGGTGATGATTCTTGGACCAGGGTGTACGCACACATTTGTGTATGGTATTTTAAAGTCATATGGTAGCCTGCGGAGCAAAGTCCAACACCAATCAAGCCAAAGTATGGAACCCAGCGAGAGATATCTGCACGCTTGCTACGAAGTTGCAACAGACCGTATACTCCATATACCACTAATGCGAAATTTAACTTCAATTTTGGAAACAATGCACAATGATTATCTTACCAAAAACTAGACTGCTCAGTGTGTTAATGAACTCTGCAATATATCGCGTGATTGTGTAGTCCTAAATTGTTAATCATGCTTTAGATCAGCCATTGACGTTTTATAAGCGAGTTTGGTTTGCATAGTACCTCTTCACAAAAGCTGTATTAGGGGTAGGAGTTAGTAAACTTCATTGCGGCAACTCTGAGAGCGGAAGACTAACTTCAGATAGGATGTTTGGGGGCCCCAGAAGGGGTCTGCAGGTGCTGAGGCGTCCATGGGGGAGAGAATCGCTATGGATAGAATAGAGAAACCGCAGAAGTATTGAAACAAAACGCAAGCGTCGCATAAAGCACAAACAGAAAGCAATTGGGCAAGGGTCACAAGCCGACGCTTTCCTTCAATCGGTGGGTGTACGCGCTGAGTCGATTCATCAACTCGGAAGGAATTGAACGAAAAAGGGAGAGAAAAGAGATGGGGGAAACGGTAGAAGCTGATTCGCTGCATTTCCATACCCCCCACTTGAACCCCCGAGCATTCCGCATTATATCCGATTAAGCCGAGCTATCACAGTGTAGGAACACATGCTACGATTGACGTGTGGCAATTAGAGGTTATCATGTTCTTTTCTTTTTTTTTTTTCCAAAAAAGAAAAAAGAAAAAGAAAAGAAAAAGAGAGAGAAAGAGAGAATTGACAGTAAAGCTCGTATCTTCTTTATTAGCTGCACACATACTCTATTACACATATATATACATCAAGAGAGGTTCCAAGTCCCGGGTGCAGAAGAAATGGAATATTAAGGAAGGACAGAGAGTATATTTAACAGAAATAGTAGACAAGTATTACTCTGCTCACCGCGCAAAAGCTCTCTAGTTATTCATTAAACTGCCGGTATGTGAAAGGTTGTATTCTTAATCAGTGTAAAAGGCCCAATAAGTCATAAAGCCTAGTTCTCTGAGAAGACTTCCGAGAGGCTTATGAGAAGCTAATTTCTGGCTGTTAAGCACAATAGGTTTTACATTATTATCTGCTATTCCGTGGTTCTTCTCTGTATTTTATAAATAAAAACCTTTTTACTATTCAAAGTCTATCGCTTACATGAGGTGTTGCGTTCGGAGACTTTGTTTAACTTAGTCTCGGAAATTGTTGCTATATGTGATAAATACTACCAAAGCATGAACTTTGACATGTTACAGGACCAAGCTAGCAAATAATATCAGCAAGATAGTAGTATTGTAATGCATGTGTCGCTTCCAAAAGGCATATTATCTATTGTTTAGTCCTTGCGTCACATTTTAGCCTTATCCCTATTCTTATTTGCTTGTTTTGGCTTTGTAACTCTGTTGCAACTACTGGAAGAATTAGTATAAAGACACAGTTTTCCTTCCATTTAAGCCTTCAGTACTACTTGTTATTTTTTATCATCACCATTTATCCAAGATGTCTGTCCAAACTACGCTCCCTGAGGGATCTCTGATTCTTGTTACCGGTGCCTCTGGCTACATCGGGGCGCATGTTACCAAACAACTCCTCCATCGAGGGTACAAAGTTCGAGGAACTGTTCGAGATATTGGCAAAGCTGAATGGCTATCGACGGACAGTTTTCCAAAAGAAGCTACAAATGGCTCGCTGGAACTAGTTATTCTCAACAACATCAATGACAAGAACCAGATCCAGCAAGCTATTCAAGGCGTAGCTGGTGTGGTTCATATCGCAACACCGAACACATTCAACCCGGATCCAAATGAAACGGTCACACAGACCGTAGAGTTTGTTGTGAATTTACTTATAACTGCTGCTTCTGAAAAGACTGTGAAAGAGTTTGTCTACACTTCCACAATCGGCGCTGCAGCTATGCTTCCTGCCCAACCAGGTTTCCATTTTGATGGGACCAATTGGAATGAAGGTGCTCGAGCCCTTGCTTGGGCACCTCCTCCCTACACCCCAGATCGTGGTATGATAGCCTATGTTCAAGGCAAAGTTGAAGCAGAGCAAGCCTTCTGGAAGTTCTTCGAAGAAAACAAACCCACTTTCAAGGTAATACTGTCATAGTTTGTACTGTATTTGGACCACGACTGCACGAAAAGTCAAATTCGTCAACCAGTGCGTGGATTTGGTCAATCTATAACAACAATGCGGCTCCAATGTCGTTCTTTCTATCGTGTATGATCTCTCCCTTACAATCCTTTCTCCTATCCGATATTTGATTGACAGACCCTTTGTGGTGGTGACTAATGATGAAATAGCCATATTTGTCGATGTCCGCGATGTGGCACTACTCCACGTCGCAGCTCTTCTTGATCCATCCATAGAAGGGGCACGTCTTCCAGCTTGGGGATTCGAGTTCAATTGGAACGATATCCTGAAGATCCTCCAGCAGCTGGACCCGGGCAAAGCACTACCAGCTGCTCTTGATAACCCCGGAGGATTTAATGGTACGGCAGATGTGGCCCAGGCCAAGCATGCGCTTAAACGGTGGGGCGGACAGGATGACTTTATATCTTTAGAGAAGGGTGTGATAGATACCCTGAATGGACCATCTGTATCTGGGTAATTATCATTTCCAAGATTTATAGTCAAGGAGTGAACTTCAACAGTGGCCAGTCTAGCGTGGGATCCTTTCAACAAAAGATCCATCTGCACATGCAAATATGTGATTGCGATACTAGGAGTCTACAGGTATCATAATACGTTTTGCATTCAATTTTACGCAATCTCAAAACCGTTATCGCTCTCGCCATCTTTATTTCATCGCGAAATCTATTTCTAAATTAGACAAAACTGTCAGTACTTATTCGCAGTTAGTTCAAACGAACTTTCTGAAGAATTTCTATATTGAACTGCTTTCTAAACAAACAACCTAAATTCTCTTTCTGAGTCAGATCTTGAAGATCTCAATCGATTCAGAGCCTTTTACTAACTCTTAGGTGTCGCCTGACAACTTTGTTTCTACAGACATCCAAGATTGTTTACATATGAGACTAGATAGCCAAGATTATGCATTTCACATCCGAAAGACGTATAACTATATGTTAATAATCTTCTCTTTTTGAAGTCTCGTTTCATTGTTAATTGTCATTGTCCAAAGGCTACAGGGCAACAGTTTTTGACAAATCGAGGTGATAGAATCTTTGAAAAATAATATATGCAAGTCAATGTTCAATATTGTATATAAATATGTATATGTATATGTATATATGTACGTGTATAGAATTCATAACGTTCTGGCCAATCTTTGAACCAGTATATAAGACCCAGGGAAGCATAAATAGTGAGCTATTATAAGTTCCGGTCGCCCAACAGATGTCTGATGGATGCTCAACACTGAATGCAAAGATATTTCATAACACATATCCCCGTCTGAACAAAGGAGCGAGAGAAGAAAAGAACCGAGCCCAGACTTTTACTGGTCCACGGAACACTTACCACTCTTGCAGACAAAGTCATCAGAGCAGTCGTCATCAGAGCCACAAGACGCACCAAGGCAGTGACCCTCCCAAGAGCAAGTAGGGGGAGGAGGGGTAGAACCACCACCTGAGCTGCTACCGCAGACGCCGCTGTTACAGGTGAGATCATCAGAACAATCATCATCTGAGCCACAGCTTGCACCTGCGCAGTGGCCTTCCCAAGAGCAAGTAGGGGGAGGAGGGGTGGTGCCGCCACCACCGTTGTTGGTACCAAGGCCTTGAACCAACCTGTCACCCAATGCCTTGATACTTGCTTCAAAATCTGAAACATTATTGGCATTCCACTTGGCACCATTCTTGCCTGGGACAGCCGTAGGATCGAGGAATCCAATATATAGCACATCCTTAGGGCCATGTCCATTATCGCCAGTAAGATGATCATTAGGGTAGCACAATTGAGCAAGAGAAATGGACGCCTCTCCAGTAGTTGGTTCTGTGTTGGTATCACCCCAGACACCATACCACTAAGGAACATAGTGTCAGTAAAACCTTTTCGGATTTTGAATACGCGCTATCTAAATTCAAGGCGGAAAGAAAAAAAGAAAAAGGGAGAAGTCAAACTCACCACTTGATTGTTGCAAACAATTGCCATGACACTTAAGGGCTTCAAACCGAAATGTTGAGCATCGAAAAAGGGCGGCTCGTTGACAACAACATATGGATGAATATTGGCGTTCAGATCTGAAATGCCGTATGACTGCACAGTGTCCTTGAACGCTGTCTCACCAAATCCAGTAGGATCATTGGAGCAATCACCAGCTTTATCGTCGGCACCATCACAATCGACGTCCATGTTGTCATAGTTTCCATTGCTTCCCTTGAGGAAAATAGCGTTTGGAATATCTCCGCAGAAGACGGCTCCAGAAGACGAAGTTCCAGAAAGAGGGTTGGCACAAGTTCCCGACTAATACAGCGATCTTCATGTTAACAATGATAGTCAGTAGTAGTAGCAGGCAATACAGACCTTGTGAGCATTGTATATCGCTTGAAGGTTGGCGGGGATGGTGTAGGCTAGGGAAGTAGTTCCCGTAGCCAGGAGTGTGAACAAAGTCGAAGAATGCATCGCGGTAAGTCTGTGCAAAAGTCTCAAGCAGTACAGAGTATATGGGTGAATGTGAGTTGGCGCCAGAAATCAGGTAGTTGCTAGTGTCTTTATATACCTGAGAGTACCCCGTACTCCGTAGGCGGTTTTGAAAATACGAGTTTGCATGGATGTCTGCTACCAGATATGGGAAGGATTCAGAGCGGTTGGCATCTTCTTGAAGCTGCCCCCTTGCCATTGAGCGCCACGCGCTAAAGTAAGCTTAATTAGGAAGGTTGAGCCTTTAAATTAATTAAGAACTCCCCCCCCCAAAAAACAGCCAATCCCAGCGTAAGTGTGTTTTATGGAAGGCACCTTAACTCGGAAAAATATTGCTCATTCGAGGAAAAACATTTTCTAAAATTCCCAAAAAAGCCATAAGAAAAAAGGATGGCTCAATGGAGAAATCCTCATACAAATTTATGTTCAGATTTTAGCTTATTACAACAGCTGATCAATTCCATCCAGTCGAAAACCTGCCTTTCTTAGCTTTAGGCCAAGTCAGCGCTAAGATTTTCGAGAGCATAACAGTTGACTCTTATGGGAAGGCAAGATTGTTGTATTGCCAAAAGTTTAAAAATACTTCAAGTTTGTTTAACGTACGTAAGCCACTACCTTATGATATATCAGATGCTACAAAATAACGCGCGACTGAAGAGCTAGAAGTAAATCTTAGAGGAACTAAGTGTTAGGTGCCAACCACCGCATCCAAGCCATTCCATTCCCATCATATCCCCCCCCCCCCCCCCAGACAAAAAGAAGAAGAGAGAGAGAGAGACGGCGGGAATTGGGATGATCTGAAGCCATAGCTCAAAAGATGAAAATATTTATTTGATGCACTGTATAAAGTAGATCCGGTCTTCTACTCGGATTAACATACGTGGCATGCACATATCCCTTTACTTTAGCCATTATATGGTGACAAGTCAGATTTCTCCATATGCGAGTAATACGAAGACATAGAGCATTATTGATAGCCCGAAAACTCTGAAGTCCATTTCGTTAAATATGTCTCCTTATCTATTGGAGATAAGCAGACATATCTGGTTAGATTCGAAGACATATTCAAATAGTAAATCTTGATGCAAGTTGCCAACTACGTTGTAAGTCCAATTTATGCTCCTTTAAGCTGTGTCATACATATACAATAGATCCATTAAAAGAATGCACGGGTTCAGAAGTCTGTTATGATCAAGCATTTGACCAATCACGGTTACAAGACCTCTAGCCCTTAACTTGTTCAAAGCTGCGATGTTTTCTTTTGGACTTATAATTTCCCGAAATAGCACATGACATTCAACAAATAGAGAGAAGAATTATATGGTAGTCTCGGCTATAACGCTGCAAATGACTGGACATTTTCTAACCTACAGCACTAAGAAACTCATGTAACAATGGAGGGGGGCAACTCGCGTATCTGTCTCACATTATTGGCACCAATTCTGTTACTCATGTAGGGACAAATAGTCTTTACTATTCTTATTGCCTAACCTCATGAAGACTATATACCGGAAATTTTTACTCGTCGGCAATCTCTTAGGTGAGAAATGATACCTAAGTAGCGCGGCCTGGTGGCAGATACCTCATGAAATTGTATACAAAATGAGACCAATTGTGTGAAGCACCATGTGTCGCGATACCACAACATTTGGCGCACCATTCCCCTTTCGCCAGTGGAGCGGTTAATTTCTTCGAAAATATATGAGACAATTATAAGATAATACCAAGAGAGCACTTTACAGAAGAAAGTCGGGCATCCAGGTATGAATCATTAGCATATGGGGTTAAAGGCAATTATCTATTGGCGTGAATAAACCTTCACAGAAGTAAATATCCGTAGAATACTCTTTCTCACAAGAAAGAAATAAACACAGCACAGAAAGGATGAATGATTCAACCTCATGGCCGGCTCGGAAATATAAGAGAAAATTATCTGCGAATGACAGATTGCAGTTTGCTGAATAACCAAATAAGTATTATATGGTGTATAAATAGATCACACTAGGGAGCACAGATATATTTTGGTCTTGGTGCAGATATTGTATTTTTTAATCATGATTAGAGGGCCAACAAGCCTGTAGGAACTGTTTGAGTGAAATGTCGTGCCCAGTCCTTTGTTCAAAATTGAGAGTCAATTTTGAGCTCTGGCTCTTTGTAGCAGTGGAAAAAAACTAGACCTGATAGATGCGACTGGCAGAAGCGCATAAAGTATGACTGCTGATAAAAAATCAAGCCTGTCTTGATTTAAAGACATTAAGACGAAGAAGTACTGAAATATCTTTATATCATTACAGCTTTGCTATATTACTATGAGTCTTGTCGAAAGATACATACCAAAGTGTCTTAGTGATATATTGTTCATATAATTTATCGGGCTTGTACTCACTATTATCTTTTTTTGGACATCAGGTACTTTGTTTCTCTATTGCTCCGATGCGAAAAGGTGGGAATATTACCATGCAGGTGTTGCTTAAAGCCCGGTGGGAGTTGCGGTCAGATTCCGAAACTGAGTTGTTGAGTTCGCGGGTTTATAGTGCGATTCTGCAATATGCCTAAACGGCCAGTTAATAGTAATCACTGCAGTTGTTTACTTCTCGTCCCCTTAAACTTACATTGTAAGCATCTTGCCTGATGGTTTTGGGCGAAGGGATTACTATTGTAAGACTTCTTCTAATATCTGAGACTAAGTACGGAGTATAGTCAATAGATCACCATCTGAAAGTCTACTTAATGGGCGCCTACCCCAGACCAAAAAGGCACGAACGAATTAAACCAGCCACCTATCGAGATCTCCTTGTGCATTTTCATAACATTACAATAATTGTCTTCGCTACCTGCATTACTTAAGCATACCTTTTTTATTCATCAACATGCCCTGCCAGGTATTCAACGGGACGCTTCCGAAAGGCGTCTGTGCTGCCGGCAGCGATAATCCCACCTTTCTGGTCGCGGGTTTCAAAAAATGCTGTGGTCCTGCCCCTGTCGTCCAGTATTACAGCAACAGTACTGGTTGCAGTGCATATTGTCTAATTGTGTCGAATGGCCTAACCGGCTCCGAGCTCTAAGACTGTCTTGCTGGAGCGATAGGAATTGGTGCGTGCAACGGTATAGACGACTTTGCCTCACCCAGCGCTCTTGCACAGGCGAGTGCAATGGCCTCAGCGACTGTTTGCGCTGCTTGTGCCGCAACGGCGACTACTACAAATGCGGCTGCTACCTCTACCAATGCCGCTATTGGGATTCACGCGCCCGATGCCGCTTCGTGGAAAATTGTATTCACCATCGGAGTCATATTATCCATTGGACCCTTCGCTGGTTTCCTCATTTAACAATCTGGCTCATCGGCATGAATGAAGATTGATAAAACATGGACCCTAACCACCCTTAGCGCCTTTTTCCCTTTCGGCGGGGCCGTTAATTTCTCGGTAGCAAGGGTAACTTGTTGTTTATGGATACTGACTGTCGTATGTCTGACACTCGGTAGGAAACTGTTCTTTCGAAAGAGGAAGGCAGAATAATGGACCATTCCCATTATGATAACTGCTATTTTCATCCATGAGGTTTTAGCGCAATATGGTGGTTCGCAGGTTTTTTCATTTGCCTAGAAAGGCAGGACACTGATGTCTATAAGCTTATGTTAATAATATGTCTCGACGCTATTTGATTCAATAGGATTATACGCTTAACATCTCGTATGTTACTTCGGGCCGTTTGTCCTCGTCAATACTTCTCCTGTATATCCGTTTGATCAACTATAAGTAGTCTACCATCTCCGTGTCATTCATTACATTGGCATCCAGTAGCAAAAGCGGTTCAATAAGTCAGTCTTTCTCACAAGCCACCTACTATTCTTCTTCTACACCCAACGGCAGAGCATTTTCAAAATGAAGACCCAAACCATCGCTTCCGTTGGCCTTTTCGCCAAGCTGGCCCTTTCTCAATCAGTCATCAACTCTGGAAACGGATTTGGAACCTACTACTACGACGTTGTTGATAGAAATGGCTGCGGCAACAACTTCGCCAACATCAACACGGGATTCGTTGAATGCAACCAGTTTACCGGCTTGTCCCTGAACCAGATCAACAGCAACAACGTTGTTGCCATGAACCGCACTCTTCTTGCTTCAAACTTTGCCAAGTACTGCGGTAAGAAGGTTGTTGTCAGCTTCAACGGTGTTCCATCCAGCCAGCAGTTCTTCATCGGTGATGGCTGTGAGCGTTGTGCTACTGGACCATCTACCGCCAGCGTGTGGAACCCCAACGGTGCTCCCGGACTGGATTTCAGCTTGAGCGGCCTTGATGGAATCAACTCCAATGGCTGCTTTGCTGGACATCTCGATATCTCTTGGCAGATTCTGGACGAGACTCTCTACAACTTCGACACAAATGCTCCCGGTCAGCCCACCGGCCCAGTCAGCGGCGGCGGAAGCAACCCCGGAAACGGCGGTGGCAGCAACCCTGGAAACGGCAGCGGCTCTTGCAGCTGGGCAGGCCACTGTCAAGGTGCAACCTGCAGCACAGATGATGATTGCTCCGACCCGTTGGGTTGTGTCAACGGCATTTGTGGCGGCAGCTCAAGTGGAGGCTCAGCTCCTCCTCCTTCCAACACTTGTAGCTGGGTTGGTCACTGCATTGGCGCTTCTTGCGGCTCTGATGATGACTGCTCCGACAACTTTGTCTGCAACAGTGGCAAGTGTGCCAACCCATAAATTATGCGAGCGGTTAGGAACACGATTGCTCCAATGCGTTAGCATATACCAAGGGACGGTGCAACCTTAATTCACTTACAAGTTCATATGAACTTGGTGGGTTTTATTCTTATGTTCAATGTGTATATATGTTGATGACGGATGTTTATACTTACCTATCTTTTGCGTGTATATAGTACAGTCGGCACATAGGTACAAACTGTGAATAGGCGAAGAAGTATATAGCTTTATAAAACTTGTATATATCTCTAAACAAAAATGGTCATTCCGTGATATCTAGTAGTGCCTACCAAGCAAATGGAATATAAGTAGGTTGCTTTTCACTACATATGTGTATCAGCTCAACGCAGTGCCATTTGTCCACAGTCGACATACGTTTAAAGTTTGACAAATTATAAAACTATAAGTACCATGCTTTGTGCGTTGTTAATTAGCACTGTATATATATAGCCGTTGCTACCTCGTCCTAGTCTGATGGATCGATATCGTACTCAATGTCCGTCCTTATTATATACTTGGCGCCTTTTGTGACACTCGAACCTTCATGCAACAATGCTCCCCGCGTTTCGCCATGCGGGAAGATAGCGACGCCACCCATAACTGGCCGCACGCGGTAAGCATTGAGTGTCCCCTCAAGAGGCGCTGGCATGAAAAATGTAGTTTCTCCGCCTTCAAATTCGTCGTTCAGATACAGTAAGAAGGTAAACAATGAACTTTGCTTCTTCGTTACGGGCGAATCGTCGTATACGTACGTATCATCAGCCCGGATGCCAGATGGTGGCCAGGCTCCATCAATATGACATCTATATTCGGCACCGGGAACATACCGATACACTCGGAAACGCCGATTGAGGCCACGAGATAAGCGACCATTGACTGAGGCTGGCACAAATGGAGAAATCCGTGACCAAAGCTTATCATGAAACGCGGTATCGATGATCCAATAGAAGTTATGTGCCAAAACACTGGTATCCCCACCCTCACGAACGGGAGTATCAGGAAGAAAGCCAACTGTTTCACCAACAGCAATAATAGCCTTACACTCTTCAGATGAAAGAACGTTTGCGGCAAGACTGAGATTTGGCACATGGGGATGCTTGTGATGTGTTATTTGAGGACGGTCTGATGATAGCGGCACTGTATCGGGCTGAGAAGTATAGAGGATAGCCGGGTGATGATTGGGAGGGTTGCGGAGATGGCCAGGTGTTGTTTCTATGATACGGAGAGAAGAAGCGACTGAACTCGGTGCTGAAGCGAAGATTGATTTATCCAAAACGGATTCATAAACTTGTTGTGGCTTGACAGGTGACCGAACATCCCATGTGGCCTGAAAGGAGATGTGGGATAAAGACCCCGGCTGGGGCTTTGTCACGCTGGTGTTGTCATCAATCGGGCAGCTAACACGCAGTACAGCATCGAGTACGCTGAGGAGTTCATCATCTTTTGCAGAGCGCTGAGGGTTGTCGATGCTTATACCCTTAGGCTGCGTTACAACATCAAGGTCTCGCACCCAACGACACAAGGCACCTAATTTGGGGTCCTCGCCTCTGAGTCGCATTTCAGCAAGTAAAATCCTCGCCTCGAGGTACTTTTCATCGGCCAGTGCACCAGAGACCCGTGATGTGAGATTCGCATTCTCCGCTAAATGGAACCTTAGCTTCGCCATCCATTACAATACCGATAATTACAGGAATGGGCTTACTGGTAGCATTGACGCCGGTAGTGCACGATTGGCGAAAATCGTAGACAGCTGTTCGAAGGCTTCTGCAAAGCTTCGATTTTGTTAAGCTAGGGTATTGTGCCAGAGTCGTAAGAGTGTCAATAGTGATATCTAACTCTTCGTCCGAAATGACCGTCTGCAGGCGCTTGATCTCAAATGGTTCGTCATCGGGCAATGAAGCGACCGATGGGGCTGCGTTTGTGATTTTGATGTGTTTTTGAGGGACTTTTACTTGAGCATTTCGCTTTCGTTTCATCGACTTGGACTGCGTCATTGCTATTTGATGTATGTATACAGAAGGGTATTTAGATTTGATGTGTTTAATATGAGCTTTATTTAAATGATCCGAGGCTGATAGGATGCAGCCCATGAATGAGAAAATTTGGAAGGCTTCGCTGTGTCATCAGCCACTCCATGGCGTCGGAATAACCCAATTCCGACAGGCCAATGAAAAGCGATCTCAACTAACCTTAGTAGTTACAGTTCACTGTCATAACAAGCGTATTAAAAAACATTAATTGTTAAAGAACATGAAGAATATATTATATGTGAAAAGCTAGATGAAATCTGAGTTAACTGTTGTGAAAAGCCATGTGAATTTGCTTTTTAAATTGGACTTGACCTTTGTTTTCCTCCTAATTTGTTGGCTTCTCAATATCCTTTCGTCTGTATAAAATCCCAACTCTTTTGTATGTCTAGGCCGTGGAATATTGTGAAAACAAAAATTCTCGGACTTGAGACACATGGTTCATGTAGTATGTAATGGGAGATATATAGAATGAATCACGTTTATATTCTTTTCTGTCTATTAGGCTATACTCAGCGTGTTGTTCCATCTCAAGTAGTCGAGGCTAGACAATTCGTAGCTAAGACACATGTACAGAAATAAAATACTATAGTCTAGTTGTCTCTCAATAATGCCAATTCTTTTGTTACTTGAATATCACACAGGGCCAATGGCGACTCACTTTGCCAGAGAATTCTCTACCATATCATAGCACAAGGGCAGCATCAAGGGCGGCGTTGTCATAAATGCGGCGTGATACTCGACAGGTCCATTTTCGGATACAGCTGGGAACAATGGCATGGACATGATTTCGTACCTGATGTGGAATAGTGCTAATATATGGCGACATCTTCTCGATGCTCAAGCGTTACCTTTCTCAGTTCAGGCCAATGTTTCTGTCGTCGCCAGCTTGTTCGAAGACAGAGCCAAGTCAATGGCGTGATTGCCTCCGTGATTCAATGAGCACAAAGTTTACTACTTCCCACTATTAGAGAGGCGCATGTTGCGTCGGTAGTGATAAGAATGACGACAACTGTTCCTGGACGCTTAGGGGGAACTGTGCATGTAGGTATCTGCGTTAAGCCTAGTACTATTGTGGCCCTTGACTTCAGTCTTTTAAGCACGTCACTTTGTAATGCAGGTATGTGTTAATCCCAAGGTACTGCAGATAGAAGACACATCATATGCTATCAATACATGACAAGGCATAGCTTTTTTTGGGCCCCGCGTTTATAACCATAGTAGCATTGTCGCCGATCGAGAAATAAGCTGCAAGCCAGTACCAAATCACTTCCTTGAGTTCCAAAATGCACGCTATCATGATACATACATATCCAGCTGACCTCTCATATGCAGTTATAAATGTTGGGTAACTTTATCTATCAGTTAGTACTACCAATACCGTGATATTTACATAAACTTCAATACTATTCCGAGGAAAAGGCAAACAACTCTAGCGGTCAATGATAAAGAGTACGAGTCTTTAGCTTGAAGCGCTGAGTCCATTCAAGCAATATTGCTGTAATTTCACAATTCGCTTCTATTCTATTACAACTCATTTCCTCAGCCTTGTCTTATCTTCCTTTCCCCCATTGACGTTATATGCGTGGTGTTGATGACTCATTTCTTAAGCTTACCTAGCTTGTTGAGTCGGGCATTTTCCAAGTTATAGCAAGTCCAATTCACAAAAAGCTGTATCATAAAAACATATCCCTGAGGTCCTATCAACGCTCCCGTGTCGTACTCAGGGTCCATCCAGGCAGTCCCAGGATAAAATATTGCGGACAAGCCAGCGATAGTGGTTAAAGAGCCGACGAGTGCCGCAACAAAGAGCGAGTCTTTAGCCGCCTCGACGTTGGCATTGCGTCGGCCGAGTAGGTAAAGTGAAGTCAAAGCGGAGAGAGCGCCGAAGGACATGCTCTGTCCATTGTGGAATTTGGCATGAGGTGGCCAACGTGGGTTAAAGACATGCGTGTGACTCCTGTCGGCAAAGTATGCTGCTGCTGCGAAAAGGACATTCCCGCTGGCCATCAGGCCTCGTGGGAACGAGTCAAACACATGAGACATTGCAAACATTGGATTTTTGATATCTTTCGAAAGAGAGTGTGTAGCTTCTGGACTCAAAAGGGGTGTCTGCACTGCCCATATTTATAAAAAGTTTAACCCATAGTGACCTGATCACCGCTCTCTTCGGACTTTCTCGTTATTAATGCTACTTATGAGGACATAATTCAGACAAGCCCGAAGTCCGTTCATTGTTTGCTCCACTTAACCAATAGCACAGGGTATTTGTTTCTCGGTACCCCGCATGCCAGTTGTCCGCCTGGACGACTTAATTCTTTTGGAATGGTTTACCGAGTTTCTCCTGTACCTTGCAGAGTACCCAAAAAGCAGGGTTATGTTCTCTATTTACAGTTAGTCCGCAAAAAGCTCCGCCGCTAAGCAGCGTAAAGTACTCGTACCTTCACAGCTGCTGCACTAGTTATAGCGAAGTATCTGCTAACAGTCAAGCCAATGCCACCTGCTTGGGGTTGTGCAGTGGGGTTAAGGATATCTAATTTAATCAAGATCATGCCGCTAGATCACAGTTGTTCAATTTAAACCGAGTTATATCCAGTACTATTAGAGTGAAAAAGTACTGTTTTTATAGCAGTCGCGCGCTATATTACAGCAGGAGTGTTTCAACGTTTGAGCAGATATTTATATGCACATACCCCGCCTTTAGTAGCTAGTATTTCGCAAACTAATATGAGGGATCCGCGTGCCTACTTTTTGTGTTGAAGCCAACGGCGTTTCAACTTGAGATTTGTAACCTTTCAATTCAGCTATTCTATAAAGGCTATTCCTTGAAGTCTACCCGAAGTTTCTGCGAAGTGCCAGATCCAAAGTGAAGGAAAAATCGTCAACAGCGCATCCGTAGCTATTCTTAGTATCCACTTATTGAGCAGATGCAGAAGAGGCTTTTTCCTTCTCTTGCAGTGCTTTCTGGACTGCAGGGCGGTCTAAAAGACGCTTCATCCAAGCCACATAGTTCGGAGCTTCTTTGTCTAGATCAACACCTGTAGACTCCACGGCATTCTGCCCGATCAAAGCCCAAGTGATAAAACTCAAGTCTGCATACGTTGCCTTTTCCCCAACCAAGTAATTTTTACCTTCCAGTATGGTATTCAGTACTCCAATGACACGCTTAATCTCGTTCAAATAACGCTCCTTTGCAGAGGGTAGTTGCTCATGATGAAGCCTTGCAAACCAAGTATATTGGCCTATATCGTTATTTCCGAATTAATTTTGACACTATAGCCGGCTGTTATGCATTGGACTTACCAAAGTATGGGCCTTGCCCCGAGACTTGAAAGTATAGGAACTGCTTCTCGAGCCACTTTTCCGGACCTTGTGAACCATGAGATATCTTCTGCTCAGTATCATAATTCTCGATAAGGTATTCGATGATGGCACCCGATTCCCACAATGTGATTCCAGTATTAGGGTCGCGAATTGCAGGCACACGGCCATTTGGGTTTACGTCGGTGTAAGGGGCTGATTTGATGGTGGCGGGTGTCTCAAAAACAAGAGTATAGGGTAACTCTAACTCTTGGAGGATGATAACCACTTTCCAGGGATTTGGCCCGCTGCTATGAGCGTGAAGAGTGATAGGTTTGATTGGAGACATTGTAAAGAGTAGTAGTCAATATTCTTAATGCAAAACTTTGTTGAGAAGACTAGAGAAAAGCTGATGATGAAGCTGCGACTATTAATTCTTAAGGCGCTTTAGATAAAGCCACTATACCTTTGGTACGATGATCAGACCAACAATCCTACTCAAATCCGTCCGTTAGTGTGAGGCTGAATAATTGTTACACCTGAGTTGTTAAGCTCGGGGAGAAAAAACACCGATCGCATTCGATATAGTCAACCCTCTGCTGATCAATACCGGAGAATAACAAGCGAGACGTCACAGATAATCGTATGGGTCACCCATTCGAGGATCGGTTTTGGCGCACAAGGATTTGCCAAGCATGCACCTAGAATCGACCCCCATGCATGCTTTGAGCACTTTTGTCTAACCTTGATTGCAAAGCATAGCCTCATTCAAATCTTGTACAACCGATTTCACCGACTACACTGTCAAACTTAGTCTCGGCATATGCATACCCTTGAGAAGCGGTTGTGGCACTTGTCTCGGAATGTGAATTCCGAAATCCGGCCCAACAAAGCTAACAAGGATCATGCCGAGATATCAACTGCTTTGGCTAGCTTAATGCGGAAGCATTTTGAGAGCTGATAGTAGCCGCGCGCGTTTAAGAATCATTGGATAGTGGCCGAATTTGTCAGCTGCTTTACCAGTCACTCACTGTTGTTTGTGTTCTTGGCTTGAACTCCTATTTTGATCAATCCAATCGGCAAGTATTCTTGAAACGCTTGTGTTGATTCGGGCAAGGCGGAGTACTTTACCGTAGACCCATACTCATACAACCCCCCCTCGTGAAATCTATGCATATTGGGAAATAGCTTTCCTCTAAACTCATATACTGTTGTCTACATTGGAGTACAGCAAGCGGGACAGATATCGCAACATGGTTGGTGTTGCGGGACGTAGTAAGGCTTGTACCACCTGCAAGGCGCGGCATGTGAGGTGCGGTATGTCAATCGCTTGCACTCTTAGCCATTCTGGATATGGACTGACGCAATCCAATGGCTGCGGTAGATGCGCGGCATCCAACTTGTGGCCGTTGCGAAAAGGGCGGTTTTTAGTGCCAAGGTTATCGCCGCCCCCTTCGATTCATTAATTCCACAGGGCGAAGCGCCAAGAGCAATCTATTGCCGCAGGGAGGAGGCAGCACTCGTAGCACCTCAAGGCCACAGGACATGAAGGGCGGCGCTGACAATCACAACGTCGGAAATGCAACCCTATCCAGACCGACGATTGACAATTTGCGCTCCTTGGACACGCCGCCCTCAGGGCTATTTTCCCAATCTTGCTTACGTATTTGGCCATCTAATGACATTGTTTTCACCACTTCATACGCACATGTCGCCATTGCAACCACTGCGGCTGACGACAATATCAGCGCCCTTATCATCGGTAGCCGTGTCTGGGGCCAACTTCATGGAGATGTCGCCAAACACGCCCAAAAGTTCGTTTACAACCTTCTAATTGCGCAAGGTATGGGACTGGGAGTGCTGGAGAGTCACCAATGGATCGGTGGCGGCATGCAGCCCTCGGCGCTTGAACTCTCTGTTGAAGCTGCTGCGCTGGCTCTTCATGGGCGTCTCACAAAGCATACAGTCAACTTGCAGCAGGCAATCATGGTATATCAATTAGCGTTACGTCAACTCAGGACTCAACTATCTTCTACTGATGGCAACTTCATGCCGTCACCGACTCTCAACGTATCACTACTGACGGTTGTCATGAACATGGCGCTTTTTGAGGTGAGTTGTTTGTGCGCCGTATGGATTACTGCGGAGTGACGCTGAAATGCTGGTCTTTCCATGAACTGCTAACAATTCATCATAAACGAAAAGTGGATCACATATTCAGCCAGCAACGGGTGGAAAGTACATGTTCGCGGTTTGGCCGCATGGGTAGAAAAATGTGGCCCCGAAGCCTTTCAACAAGAAGATATGAGACTCGCATTTGAGAGAGCCAGGGCACATATTGCAAGTAACCCTTTCAGACTCTCGTTCAAGACTTCTGAACATTTGTCTCGTGCCGACTTCCTTGTTCTGTAGCTGACATGGAGCCTCTAGATGCTGCTCCATATGGAAGAAGCCCGGAGAACCTACCTCGAAGACCCCTGCTGGCAAAGTATTCCTTGGAGTGAGAATCCGAATCAAAAGTCCTTTGCCAATCGCTATATCGATATTGTTTGTTGTATCCCAGGCATCTTGGAAGATGAAAAGCTGCGCGTTAAGATGCGGCAAGAATCCGCCTCAAGCGATAGAACATGGCCACATGATCTATACGAATCACTGAGGCAGCGAGTCGTCCTCCTATATCTTAAGCTTCTAAACTTACGTTGGGAGTGGGAGTTGCAGCATCCCGGCTGCTGTTTCGAGGTATTCCAAGAATCCAGGAAAGGAAGAGCAGATGTGTTGTCCGTCAGTGAAGCCACGGGTCAGCCAATCTTCAATTCTGTGCTGTTCTTCACAGACTTCCGACGAGCCGTAGAGATCAACTTCTACCACTCTTGTTTACTCATTTTGCATGATATTGCAGGCGACTTGGGCATCATGGACGAGCTCAAGGAGCACCAGGCATCGCGCTCGTGCTTCTCGTACAAGACAAACCCTCCGCTAACATTCCCACACGAAACTGAACCAGATCGTAAGGCTGTACGTGATATCTGCCGTAGCGTGGAGTTCCTTCTACAGCCAATACATGGGCCAGCGGGCGGCTATGTTCTCATGTTCCCTTTGCGCGTCGCACAGATATACCATGATATTCGGCTACCATCACGAGACTACAGCAAAGAACAAGTGAATGATATAAACACAGTAACATCTATGTCAGATGACTACTACGGGGATGAGTCAGATGTTCGCATTGTAGAGACGCAGTCTGGAATGAGCGTTGATCAATCTGTTGTGGACCATATAAGTTTTTCCGGCCTCGAGGAGTAAATCGAGAGGGCGAGAATGGATAGCCCACAGAAAAAAACTACTATATTAGAAGCGGAAAACAGCACAGCAACCAAGCTCGAACAACGTGCTATGGTTTCGGAATGGATCCAGAAGGTTATGCGATACATTAACGACGTACATGGGTTTAGCATATCGAAAAGCTATACTTCTTAGATCATGATGTTTGGACGAAAGAGAAGAAAAGAATTCAGATATCATTAGCATTTCAAAAAAAGAATTTTGCATGAATCTGTGATCTCGCTTTGCGAGTCTCTGCTATTCTCTGTTTCCAGACGTATTTGTTCCCGGGCCTTAGGTCTTCAATCTCACATCTTATGCAATGAGAAAGGCAACTCTCAATATAATGATAAGTTCCTCAGGCTGGATGTATACTTGCATTGATCAACTTTTAAATCGAATGAGAATTCTCGGTAAGTAAGCACAGTTTTCCATAAGCATTTGATGATTATGATTTGGTAAAGATATATTAGGGTGTTGAACGACAACACTGCTCTTAACTTGACACGCCTAAGTCACTTATCCAACCCTTGATATACGATATGGGTACGTATTGAAGATCGAAACATATATACAGAAATGAAAATGATATGGAGGTATAGTCTTGTGAAGTGGGAGTAGCTATTGGCTATCGTCATTATTCCTTATTAAGGTGGGCAAAACGAACAATGCCACAAGAAGCAAGTGAAAGGCGTGGAGGTACCACACCACTAGACACTTAAAATTGAGCAAGCACTGGCTATTTCAAGGGTTCCAAGGAGATTGTGCCCGGCTTCCAGTCAATAGTACACCGCCGTTCTCAGTGACTAAGATAGGATCTTCCAGTCTTATACCGAAGCCCACTTTCTTTCCGAGCAAGGCTGCCTCCTCTGTAGTGACGTAAATGCCCTGATCCCATTAATTGTCAGCAAGCTTAACAATAGAAGAAATGTTGGGATATTTTCTCCATGTGTAGATCATACCGGCTCATTTGTGGCTACTTCAGCCAGTTTTAATTTTTGATCATTAGCACCATTCAGATATGGCGGCTCGTGTCCTTCCAGGCCAAGTCCGTGTCCCAATCGGTGGGTATAGTATTGGCCGTACCCGGCACGCTTTATGACATCGCGAGAGGCACTGTCGATTGTCGAGCACGCTTCACCTGCATGCATGTGCGACAAACCGGCTGACTGCGCGTCCCAAACTATTTGCCAAACGGCCATGAGGTCGTCACTGACGGTGGCTCCGGTTGGTAGGATTGTGCGTGTTACGTCACTACAATACCCATGAAGTTCCGACCCAATGTCAATAAGAACAAATTCACCCTCCTGCAGCGTTCGGCCGGTCTCACCGCCATGGGGTAGAGCCGCCTGATCGCCAAATAGCGCCAGCACCCAAAATCCATGACCCACGCCAGCACGTGTGAATAGTGCCTGGGAGGCATCGATAACTTCTTCTTGAGTCATACCAATTTGGATGCACTTTTGCAGGGACTGAACCAGTGCAAGCGTGAAAGAGTTGATTCCTTTCAGCAGAGCGATTTCTTCCAAAGACTTGATGGAACGGAGAGACTGGATGGTTTCTGACATAGGCACAACTTCAATTCCTGCCTTTTGCAAGCCGGCTGCAATCATAAAACGCGCATGCTCGTCGATCATCACTTTCTTGTAGCCCGTATCTCGAGCGAGCGCTTCATATGGGGACTCTTCTTCGATCCAAGTGATTGTCGTTTTGTTGTCGAAAACCATGTCGAGCTTTGCAATGCGGCCAGCTTCAAACTTGGGTACTAACGTTGTAAATTGGCCATCCTTGTCAATGATCATCAGAAATGGGCGTTCTGAGAGATGAAAGCTTGAAGAAATGTTTGCATAATAAGACGTTGAAGCTGATGGTTCGGCGATGAAAGCATCGACCCCAGCGGCGTCCAGTTCGAGTGCTAGAGCCTTCTGACGCCCAAGAAACTCGGACCGGCGAATCGGCGGAACCGATAACAGAGAGAGATGCGGCTCGAGGTGATTCCAGGCACATGTTTCCAACGGCGACGTCAAGCTAGACTTGGAATTGGGGGAAGGGTACATCAGGGCTGCCAGAGCTAGCAACACGCAAAACAGTCCGGTCGGCAACAAAACTTTCCAGAAGATCTTGTTGCTAATTGATGCGGGCGGATATACCCTCCCTTTCACCTCAACTGTTTTTGGAGCGAGCAGATATCGCTTCTCTGCATCGTTTCCAACTGACATCTTGGCGTATCACCTCCGGTTTAACGCGCGAGTGATTTGTGAAATCAGCAGGGACGCCAATTCCAAGGCAGCGCAAAATAACAGGATTAGCGTAGAGCCCCGGTTCGGTTGACAAAGCAAGGATGCGCAATGCACCGTGTTGGAAAATACGCTGAAACCCGCCCATCGTATCTGAGCCTGTAATCAACTCTTAGAACAGTCAATCACATTGGAGAAATCGCTTGACAGCCTTCTAAATTGATGGAATGTTCCACAAGACACCTGTTGGCACTAGCAGAGTGCATCGTTCACTCTCAGCTGGCACTGTGCCATATCCCTCAACACCTAGGTAGGTAGGTAGGTAGGTAGGTAGGTAGGTAGGTAGGTAGGTAGGTAGGTAGGTAGGTAGGTAGGTAGGTGGCAGCTGCGATCTTTCTTTACCAGAAGCCGGTTGTTGTTCACTCTGACAATTGGTTGCAGGTAAACTTGACAGAAATAGGGTTGGAATTAGCGATTGCAGAAGTAAGCTGCGTCGTGATCTGCAAGACAGTATGCATATCATCGGTAGCAAGAGTATGTCGTCGGAATCGGTGGGATTCGAAGCGCGAACAAGAGATCCTGTCAGCGCTGACCGTTTTTGTGTTGGAGAAAAAAAAGGAAGGGAAAAAAAGTATCAGACAGAGAAACCTAGGACTGGATGAAAGTAGTTGTTGTTCTGGTGCAACTGATATGGCATCCGGCTTCCAGATCTCTGGTCGAGGAGCTAGGTAAATTCCGACCACAGACAATCTGTAGGCAGCACAAATGCCGACAGTCCCACCATTCCACTTTTTATACCGAGTGGGAAACGATAATGAGTATTTGCTATTAGAATAGATATGGAGGCCAATCCGCTGTATCATGCGCACACGTAGGACATGAGTTAACCCTATTTTCCCTGTTGCGGCCTTGATGTTGCTTGTTCTTCGTAAAAGTCACTACTTTCATCATCTTTCTGCAAGGGCAACGCAATGTCAAAGATCGACTCCCCAAGATGGTCATGAAGGATATCAATCCAAAGAAATTGCTTTAGCTGATGACGTAGCTTATCCCAGCTCTCTACTTCGCAGAGCCTCAAGTTGACTTGTATCCAGGGAACAAGCCAAGCATTATCGGTAGGGCCGAATATCGATATGGCTCCCATCATAAGCAACCAGCAAAGCAAGTGAGGTGAGGATTCGATTGGAAACTTGAGTGTAAGGAGACAGTTTCGAAAGCGCTCCGGGAGATAAGTATGTGGGTATGTAACTCCTTGCCAGTGAAGGAAGACGTGCGATGAGAATGCTAACTGGACTAATCGAATAGATTCATTGAAGGAACCCGACTCGAAGGTCATATTGAGCAAACGATACATTACGGACGCCATTGTATTTAAGAGGATTTCTTTTGGTAGCCGTCGCTTGTGTTCTGCAGCTGAGTTAATTACCAAGCAGAATCTTCTCAAGACACTCCAGGTATTTCCTAGTTTCTCATCAATATTTAGATGTTCTAGGCTGGAATACGTCTCCTGCTGAGTTGGGCTTGAGTGTTGTGTCATGAACTGTTTAAAATCCGGATATGGCATCAAAAGTTCCGACGATGGTTCAGTGAAGAAGACGGTCTTGGCACCATAGCTGAGTGCTATCCCCAAATCGCATCTAGAGCCCAGTGATAGCTTAGTAGATGAGAACTTAGCTCCGGAATGTGGCCGTCACTTACTTCAAGAGCTCTATTGAGAGTTTCGGGTGGTAACTGAAAGTGGACAAACCTCCTCTCAACTGAACAATTCTCCGGAGGCCGTCAATATGTGTCTTTGCAGTCTCATAGTAATTAATCATGTGCGCATGGCCGGCAAGGGCCAAAACAACAAGGATTGTAGGATCCGATATCTTGACCTCTTCATGTTTCGCCGCTAACCTCTCTCGGAGCAGCTGAAGTGCTCTAGAATGATGCATGATTACCGTTTTAACTGCCCCAGGATTGTTCTGGCTAGACGTATGCATAAAATAAGTCTGGGATGTGAAAAGAACAGTATGAAGATATGCGGCGTCTTGCGTCATGAGCTCGAACCACATTCGATCAAAATTGTCTTTTTTGTCAAAATTGATGCATCTTTCAAGGGGATAAATGACTCTTTTAGCCATAAAGGAGACTTGTTTTGTGCAATGGAAGTGAGCATTAGCAGTGCGCTTTTCGGCCGGTGCAAGGCAAGTACGGGGTGACGATTACATTTCAAGATGTCTTTGATCAACGCTGGCTCCACAGAATCTGCAAACTGTGTGAACGATAGCTCAGATCCCACCTTTGGAGGGATGTGCGAATAACGCATGTTGATCGATAATCCGGGCGATACATCATCGCCATTGTAGCCCAAGTCACCTTGAGCAAGCTGGTGGTCTCCTCGCTTCACTTTTCGGGTCTTGCCTCGATTCTTCCCCAACATCACATGTCTTCTGATCAACTTTCGTTTGTTTGCCTCTGTGCTTCCGATTCCATCCGAAATAATGAATGGCATCTCCGCTGAATCATTAATTGCTCTGTTAGACGGATAAGGTCTTTTTAGGTACACACAGGTATCAGTTACGTACCAACGCCATCTATAGGAGCCATCTTAGATATCTAGCTCAACCCGTTCCGGTCAGGCAGTATTATGAGTTGGACCAAATTATTGACCCTCTTAGCATTGATGTCGGAGTGTTGAACTAGGCGGAAATTGGCAATTCGACCGTTTCGCAAAACGAGGTACGTGGTAAGATGAGTTGGAAAGAGTTCATCCTCTAGGGCCACGACCCATCTGCAACTGACTGTTTTCTGATAAAAGGCAAGCGTTGAAAGGAATTGTCTGCGTCCAGGTGGTTCGAGAATTATTCTCAAGCGTGTTGAAGAGCGTGTTGCGTAGGCCAGCATTGTGGCAACTCCACATGAGGTTAGCCGTGGCCGGCACTTTGAGGACCCCCTGATGATATGGAGATGAGGCACTACCTGGCCAATCAAGTACATTCAAATCTGAAAGCTAGAGACTATACCTAATCCAGTAATCAATATCCTGCATTAGTGTCGCCTCATTCGGTCGTTCTAATTGACTCTGTAATTTCGTCTCGGTGCCATTCCTCGTAGGCGATTACTGACTGGGCAATAGTCTCAAAGGATGCTGATGAAGAGATTTTAAAACAGTCTTAACTCCGTCCCCAATGGATCAGATACACGCACAAATGTGTATATATAGGTAGTGCTCTCATCTGCATTCTTCTCCTTGATAGCTTTCCGAAAGTGTGACATCTATTATACATCGAGTTAGACTGCTCTCTTCATCTTCAGAATTCATTTTATATTTCCGCCCAGTCCGAGAGTATCAACTGTCCACTTCATCATGACATCTTCCAAAGAGCTGCCCCCGTTCACCTCTCCATTTTTTCCCAACTTATTTATCAAGAATCAATTCTTCACCAAACCTCGGTTTCCTCCTCAAGGCACAATTCTTGCCGACAAAGTTGCCGTTGTCACAGGTTCCAATACCGGCTTGGGTTTGGAATGTGCTCGTCAATTGCTTTCTCATAAGCTTTCACGCCTGATTATGGCCGTTAGATCTTCAGCGAAAGGCGAGGCTGCAGCCTCTAGTCTTCGGAAACAATTTCCCAAATCCAGCATTGAGGTATGGCAGCTGGATATGTCTTCCTACAACTCTGTCCAAGCTTTTGCAGTGCGACTTGATAAGGAACTATCTCGACTCGACATTGCCGTCTTGAACGCCGGAATGGGAAGAGCGGCTTTTGGTACTTCGCCAGATACCGGACATGAAGAGAATGTACAGGTCAACTATCTGTCCACGATGTTACTATCGATTCTCCTTCTTCCTATACTGAAGAAGAAATCGCCAGTAGAATTCCCCGGACGATTGACAATAGTTACGTCGATGCTCTCAATCACTGCCAAATTCGCAGTAAAGGACGAGGTTCCTCTTCTTCCTGCATTTGATAGGGCCGACTTGTTCGATCCTCTTGATAATTACCCAACCTCAAAGCTCTTGGGTCAGTTATTTATATGGAAACTCACAGATATGGTATCGGCAGATGATGTTGTTGTAAATCTTGTCGAACCAGGATTTGTCAAAGGAACAGAATTGCAACGCGATATCGGGGGCGCAACAAGGATTATACTTAATCTCTTTAAGTCCATCAGCGCTCGATCTGTAAAGGTCGGTGCCTCAACATACATGGATGCAGCGATCGTTAAAGGGAAGGAATCGCATGGCTGTGTCATTATGAACTGGACCATTGCACCGTAAGTGGCAAATGATATTTTTGCAGCACTAGCCACTTCGTTTGTTAACTTCGCAATCTAGGTACGCACCTTTCCAATATACTGCTGAAGGCAAAGAGATCATGAAGAGATTGTGGGAAGAGACTTTAAATGAGTTTAAGTTTATTGATGTGAATAGCATCCTGGGATCTTTGAAGGCGGCTTAGCTCTTCGTTTGTCCATCTATTCTATTCTTAATGTCGAGCAAGTAGCTTAAGTCCACATTTGAGTAATAAGGCGGAAGGGAGTAAGCATCAATCGAGAACTATAGTTCATTTCTAAATTGAAAAGCTATATTAGCATCCAAACTATCACTATGTAACCAATTTCCCTCTTTTTAAGAGCGCTTTCAAAGCCCTTGATTGGTTACCAGTCTTTACAAGCTACCGTGGATTGCATCCATATGATGTACCAATATTTGGAAATATGAAAATTGCGTCCACATTCCTAGGTTGACCATTAACTCCAACGTTGCTCAACACAAACCGTATTTTCCATCATATATACGTTGGAGCTTTGGGAAGTTTGATCATGGAGCCGGGAGCACCTGTTAACTAAAGATGGCCCAGCGAGAGCAGGATGAATTGCAGCTTCCCGTCCTTAGTGTACGATACGTCCAGGTTGAAGCGCAAGTTTAACAGCACTGTGGTACAAGCTTAACCTCGGAGTTAGATTGGATTGAGATACTTGTTGGGTGTGTCGCAAATTGATAGTTTCAGCTGATCTATTCGGGCGGCACCAATTTGGATATAAACCTTCACTCACAAGATATAACATACCCCATTTACAAAGCAAAATGGTTAAAATTGTATTGAAATGTATTTAACCGCAGACGGTGACTCTGTAAGCCTTGCTGTCATTGATCTAAGCCCTATAGTCACGTTGTATTGCTCAAAATTCCACCTCGAACTAATCCAGTCATATCTAAATGCTGGTGGGATTACCCCAAGGTCATCTCTTCCTAGTTCTTCAATATCTATAATAGCCTGCAGACACTTTACCAGTACAATGCTAATCCATGTGGCGCTATGAGAGACGACTTGTACCAGTAAATTTAAGACTTTTTGCCTAGTTTCGTAATTTCGGCACTGAGTAATTATAATCGTCAAAGGAGGAATAAGCCAAAAGTCGAACATGAATTTCACATGGTCCGATATGATTTCCATGTCATTAACCAGTTTCTCGAGTACAGTGATGATTTCTCGGTATTGCGTCTTCTTGGTATCCCAAAGTCGGTCAGTGGGATCCACGCAACACTCTAAATATATTAGAGCTATCAGTACCTCAACTTCGATGGCTCTCAGTTCCAAGCGAGAGCGGATATCCTGGGTTCTGAGCATGCGCTTCAACAAGGGCTTCCATTGTCGAATGTGGGCGATATAACGGCATTGTTCACCTTCATATTCGGATATCGGTGTCTCAGGACACAATGACATGGAGAACCTCTTGACTAGGCGCATTGTTCTCTCCCAGTTGATGCAAAGTAAAGCCACGGGCAAATCGTTCGTCGGCAAAGTAGGTATTTCGTTTGGCTGAACTCGATCACAGAGGTCTTCCCTACTGTGTGTCCATATATACTGCGGGCACTTGACATAGAGGTGGTAGAAGATATCCTCAAGTCTCGCAGTCCTCTCTTCGTCATCGGTGAGATTGCTGTTGAGGGTGTATCTTGTGGGCTTGTGTCGTCTGGTTTCCGCCTTTAGGAGCCCTAACGCGGATAATAATAACTTGCTTGATGCATCCATGTTTCCTTGAAGCACTTCTAAGATGACAAACATGAGTGTGGATGTGATCAAGGGTCGAATCGAATCGTTGGAATTAATAGTAAGCGCACGCTGGCGACACAAGTAAATCGCTTTAGTGTAATGCTTCAACGCCTCGTGATGATGGTGGCGATCAATTTTAAGTCGTGATATATGCTCTCCAGAAGTTAGTTCACGCGCGGTCATTATCTTCTTCTTACCAGTCAGCTGTTCATATGAGAGCTGAGTTGCCTTGGACATTGCCGTGAGGCCGAGAATGGCGGCTCGGACACTTTCTTCTCGCATGAACTCTTGAATCAAATACGTATCAAACCCCAGGCCGCGGCACCACACCTTTATATCACGTAGGATATAATGCCGAAACATGTCGAAGTACCCGATATCCGATGAATCAAGATGGATGGGTGAGAGGCTGCGAGTCAGCGGCGGAGTCGGCAGCACTCTGTCAGTCTGTACAATTCTCCTTTGTACGTTTTTGGGCCGTAAGGTTACGAGCGACCGTGGAGAAGGGTGGATGGTTTGCTGTGTCTTCACTTTTGGCGGCCCATAGCCTAGGCACTCGATGCCTGATTTGGCACACCGCTCACATTCCGGCTTCCCTTCGTCGCATTTCAGTTTGCGGCGCTTGCATGTACCACAACCTACGGAATAAATCAGCTCCGGCCAACCGCAGAGCGAAGCAATGTGATGTCGACGAACCGCTTCGGACCTTGGAATGCATTGTGCGACGAGGCCTCTCCTTTGACGTCGCCAGATGGCGGAGGCCCCAAAAAGCGCCTGCTCGTTCCATATAGGCTTACTCTTGACGCAAGTACTTCGGTCGCAAATCGAGCTTTGGCGGATACCACGGCATGTGATGGCAGAATAGCGAAGAGGTTTAGTACCACCTAAGAGCTATCAAAGTGACGTGACTACATAAAAACCCCGGAATCTCTGGACCTTTAAGATCCTGTTGTAGCCCCCAATAGGCGCACGGGACCGTACAACTGCACGGGACCCTTAGTCAGCAAACGCCCGCTATAAGATCGCTGTAACAACCGCTGTAACAACCGCTGTAACGACCGCTGTAAGATCACTGCAATAACCGCTAATTTATAGCGCCGGGAGCAATCTAGTCCGGAACGACCGTAGGGAGTGAAGGTGTTGCTAGATTGTCGACCAGAGCGGTCGGTTGACTGGAATCCTCATCTGCAGCGGTGAGTTTTGGACCTAATAATTTCCGTGGATAGGTGTATCTCTGTTATTATAGCGGTTGTTGCTAGAAAATTACAGCGGTTGTTATAGCGGGCTTTTGCTGACTAAGGGTCCCGTGCAGTTGTACGGTCCCGTGCGCCTACCGGGCGCCATCCTGTTGTATGGAGCTGAGTCAGCTCATATGAGGGTACTAACCTCACTAACGCCCTCCCCTACTGCTACCCACCTAGCTGAACTCTTATAGAAGGTAGGCCAGCTTTGCCAAGTAGTACTACCCATAACATCGTCTTTAATGGTTTAACATTATGTTTATCTCAAGTACCTAAATAACGCAAAGGAAGCGTTATGGGCGGTAATTGCATATAATGATACCGTTATATGGTACTCTAAATTGCAGGAGAGACAGGTCATGTTGCCTCTAGATGTTCATTGCCGAAAACACATCTGCATAGGTATACTGGCTTGTTTAATACGTTGTATAACGAAATTTAAATTGCCCACCTCACATCTTTTGTATTCATATAACTGCATGCTTCCATGAAATCTTGTCTCTTACTGTGAAAACTCTGTTAGTATCGTAAATTATTCTCGCCGCGTAAACCAATGCACAAATTGTGTTTAGTGTCCGATAGATCATGGCCTCCCTGCTTCACGTCCGACTCTATAATGCAGGGATCTGCAAAGTTCTTCCCGATTGTCGTATACGTGCAACGAATCAGAACAATGCTTTCTGCCACTTTTGCACAAGCACGAGCGAATCTGACTCTTTTTCTATAGCACTGGCGTATAGAGAAGCCCGCAACCGGAGCCAAGGCCCACGACTTACGTCTAATGAGCGGTCAAAATAGGGAACGGGATTCCGATTTGCCTATGGAAACAAGGAAGCTGCCGGGAGCCAAATCAAGCTATGTACTTCGTCCTTGTGAGACTTACGCCACTCAGCTAGCTACATTTTGCAGGTAGTCCGGCTAGCTGAGTTGTTCCATGGGCTCGGATAAAATACGCCAATCAAGCGAAATGTTTCTGCCGCAACTAGCGATTCGATCTCTTACCGCCATACTAGTTACACCACCCATATCGTTATTACTCACACATTTGTGATCCGATATACCTCTTTCCTCAGACATTATTCAGTTTCAGAAAAAAGGCAAACAGCATTGCGTCATTCGGGAACTTATGGATTGCTATGTCCGAGTGAACTTGTATAATCGTATTGGTTGATGAAACTTGGCACACTCAGTAGCTCGGTGCTTTAGGTCGACTGAGATTAGATCGGACTCCTTGTTCGGGGTCGCTCAATATTCATAGGCATAGTTATGACATCAGTGGTTCATGAGGATGGTTGTATTGTAGAAAATATCGGTGAAATGGGCTTGCGACCGGGCCGATCAAGATGATACTAAGGAGGGAATATCTTATAAAAGGCAGTCTTACGCTCCACAGAACAATCGATGAATACACATCCAGTCTCTCACTATAACAGCAAGAGCTCTGAGTGAAAACATCAATTCTTTTGAGTGTGTTATATTACCTCAACATTTCATCTACAGTTTGGACATTGTCATGGCTACCACCAATACTCAGCAAATGAAAGCCATTATTCAACCCGATAAGACTTCTCATGCGCTGATCCTTACTCAGAAGCCAATTCCGATACCTGCTCATCCTCAAGATGTTCTCGTCAGGGTACATGCAACCGCACCCTGCAAAGGCGAGCTGGACTGGGCACTATATGCCCCTGAATACATACTACCTAGCAAGATTCCCATCCCGGGGCAGGATCTTGCTGGCATTGTACTTTCAGTGCCAGAGGGCAGCAAATTTAAAATTGGAGATTCCGTATATGCACGAATTGAGGCCAATCGTCCCGGCGCTGGTGCAGAGTATGCACTCCCACGGGAAAGCGAACTCGCCCTGAAGCCTAAGAACCTCAGTTGGATTGAGACTGCAGCTACTCCACTGAGTTCATTGACGGCATACCAGGCTCTCTTTACACAAGGAAATATTTGTGTGGCCGCCCTGGCAGGAGACCAGATCGCAAAAAACACCAATGCTAATCTTCGTGTCCTCATTACCTCTGCGTCTAGCAGTGTAGGTAGCTGGGCCATCCAGCTCGCTCGGGAGGCAGGCGTCGGAGGTATCATCGGTGTTACCTCTACTAAGAATATCGGCTTTGTTCGTAGCCTAGGAGCTACTGAGATAATTGATTACACGGATCAAGATATTTCGGACTGGGAAGCTTATGATCAATCAAGAGAGGTAGATTTGATCATCGACACGATTGGAGGCCCGTCACTCGCGTATTCATGGCACGCTGTAAGAGAGGGAGGTAACATTATTAGCGTTTGCGGTTTCCCAGAGCAGAGTCGCCCCGAGGGAGTTACTAAGAAAGCCAACAGCTCATTCTACCTAGTTAATCCTAAGGGCACTGATCTCGATTCCATCACACACCTGATTGAAGCGGACAGAGTCAAACCCATTGTTGACAGTGTGGTTGAATTTGACGATTTTGCAAAGGCTTGGGAGAAAGTTGAGGCAGGACACACAAGAGGCAAAGTGGTGGTCAAGATCTCTGGAGAAATGTAAGCGGATGGATAGTGGGAGTCTGTTCCTAGCTAGGCACCTGTGTGTTTGTAAAAGGGCACGCACATAACGCTTGCCTGACATTGCTTCAAATGATGGTTAGTTAGTTTATAACTGGCATAAAATTGAACTCTATCTAAGCTAGCTTTTTCATGAGTGCATATTCTTCAGAGTGCATTATGTTTACTTCAAACGAATCTCCAATTACGCTCTTTAGATCTTAGCATCAGCTGCCGAAGGGCTTCAGCAGCATTGAGTAACATACATAGTTTCAATATCTCATGTCCGACATCATTGCTCGAACTCTGTGAGCAAGTTGGTTTCTACGTATCTAAAGCCGCTGATGTTTATACCGGCTACATTACATTATTGCCGTATTTACACGTACGTTTTATTCTCCACAATGTTTTAAAATATATAGCTATAGGGTAACACTCTGTCATGTACTAGTAGTGTTATTAAAGGCAACTATAATCGTCACTTCAATTCCGAAAATGAAAGACAGAATGTTAAATGCTTTCTTAAAAGCATGTGCAAGCATCAATGATTTTTTGTTTTTTTTTTACCATCCGATAACAAGAGATATACCGAGCCCAACGATGAGAATTAGGTGGCGCCCATCCAATACTACTTGATACACCTTACATATGGGACTGGAACCTGAGTACCAAGAAAAGAGGGCGCCCGCACTAATAGCTCGGAAGAAAACGTCTTATCTCCCCGACGTCCGCAAATGGAAGTACAATTCGGAACCAAGTCTCAACCATTGTGTAAGAGCAGTAAAAAGAATTAGCAGCAGTGCAAAAAGGTAGTGGCAGTGGTAAAATTGCAATTATATGTGGTATGCATCTTAAGCTACTTATTAATTAATTGACTCTTCCAATTCCAACTCCAACCAATCTAGATTCAAGCTAGTATTACGAAACCAATCTTCGCCGGTTAGAGGATTCCTTAGTATAGAACTGACATGGTCGTCATTGATGTAAAATGCGCCTGAGACTGGTGGCTCTCTAGAAGCATCTAATCGCTCAACATGCTGGTCATCAAAGGCATCAATCCCACCAGCTGAAGATGCAGAAACCCTCTGATAAAGCGATTGGAGGACAGCAATCCCTTGAGCGGCCGATTGTGTCAAGCCCTTGAGGTGGTTCAAGATGGTTGTGCATCGTTCCCAAGAAGTGTCAAATGTTGCTGCTGGGCTATCGACAGAGATCCTAGAACCTAGTCTCGCCGCAAAAAGAGTAGTTGCAGCTGTGAGAGTAACTAGCGTAGGGGTCTTCATTAGTACTAGACGAGGCGAACGAAAGAAGAAGGGGCCCTCACAATATACAACGTACCAGGGCGCAGGTTGCGCGAGGCTGGTTATGTTTGCATGGAGATGCGAAATGATGTCGTGTGACGTGGCGATGCAACGATTTGAACCATATAGATAAAACTGCTGATCAAAACCCGAGATGCCGGTTGATGTGGAATTCGTCCGTTCCACGGCACACTTCTGAACATACGCGAGAAGGACTGGGCGCAATAATAACAATCTAGTGTGCAAAAATCTTGACCATCGTAAGCTTAATATCCATTACATTTACGCCTCGAATTCATGGCTTAAATGTTACATACCTCGCGCGTAAGACGTTTACCTGGAGAGCGTTGCAGTCCCGCTGTGTCTTATCAGGCGTGGTTTCACACCCCGATGGTGTTAGCCAAGCCGGCAATGCAGCTTCAAACTCGTTCAGGCGCCTATCCAGTTCCACCATGCTAGTAAAATCTAGGTCTGGTAGCTGGCGTTCAGAAGATTTGTTAGTCGATTCCATGCCATCCGGTACATTATAAAACGCCGAAAGTATATCATCCATGATACTAAACAGCTTGAGCGTGTAAACGAAGCATCCAATCCTGGGTGTAACCGTCGCTGGCTGAACACCACTACTAGAACTGTGGTGATTCACTTCTGTCAGATATTCATCGTCTATGAGCGCTGGAAGTTGTACAGTCCATTTATGTGATGTCATGGTAGGACGGCCGAATGTCATAGCCAACACTCTGTCTCAATGGGGGAGTAATTAGTAACTGTATATATTAATCACGAATGGTTTCTCACCTATCGAGGGTAACACAAATGTGCCATATTCGCCTCTTCATTTCGGTTTCCAGCCTGCTTGGTGGACAAGGGGAGGATTCATCGTCAATGTGTAGTCCAAGGCCCTGAGCTGCTCTTATAGCGAGTCCAACAGTATTCCAACATCTATGGGTGTGGCTGGTCGATTGAAGATAGAGACTTGTGAGCAAGAGAAACTGCACTAAAGGCAAAGAATCCGCTTCGAGGACATTAAATGATAGGGCTCCTTGCGCTCTCCGAAAGAATTTGCTAGCGCGAGAGCTTCTATCTTGCGGCGGTATGGCTGTAGAAAATGGACAGCCCATGGCGAAAACGAGATTCAACATGGCGTGGAAGATGGAATCTTGGATGTCACTCCCTATCGCTGAATCTACTGGGTTATACGACGAAGTCCAGAGCTGCTCATAGGAAGCCATGAAAGTTGGTCGATGAAGGAGGGGATAAAGAGGATGGACCAGCTGGAAAAAGGTTTGCACAAGGCTATCTGCAACCCGCCGTTGTGGTAAATCGAAATCAGCTGCATCGATATGTCGAGGTTCTTCCAAGTCGTATCCATGAGGTGGCTGACTCAAATGAGCTGGCTCTGGGAGGAGTTCTCCATAGCTCGCAGAGGTTTGCGCACTTTTTCCAACCCAATTCAGGAAGGCAATAGACGATGAATTGCCATAGTATCCATCTCTAGAATTAGCTGAGAATGGAATAGCAACCATGGCATCCATATTTTGAGAGGCGCGACGCTCTGAAGCAGTAGACCATTGTCGCTTGGGCTTAGCTGTCCTGCGTGTGGAAGTCAAATCCGAGATTACGGATTCAGAACCGGCAGATGTTCTGGAAACACTGTTGACTGGGCTGTCGTTAGGCTGAAGCTTACATTGCTCGAGCTCATTCGGCGTCCTTTGCCCTTTCTGTTTGTTTGTTTATTTATTTTATTATTAACGTCTACTAAGTAAGCTAGTTACATAAGTCCTTATCTAAGCACTAGGACGGTAGGAGCCGCTAAGTCCAGATTAAGCGTTTACTACGTTTCAATATAATAAAAGAAATAAGGAAGTTTTAATTTAGTTTTACGTATCTGTCTCTGTAGGGGGGGGGGGCCGTACGGGCTTATCTCCTCTATTAGTTTCTGGAAATCCTTATAACCTTTGTTGCTAAGGAGGTATTTAATATAGGTGGTTCTAAAGTATACCTCCCTCTCTAGAATATTAGGGAGGAAGGGGGCTATTATATAATATTTTATAAAATACCTTTGTATTTTTAGCTTACTATACTTACAGCTGGGCCTAGCGTTATATTTAAATCTTTTATAGTATTTTATAAAGTCCTTATACTTAGACTTTTCTATTAGAAGTTTATATAAAATTAAGTAGGGGAGGTATAGTTTAAGGGGTATAAAGGAATGTAATAGTAATTAGAAAGGGTGCTAATTAAGCCAATAGATTAAAAAGATCCGTTAATACTAGCAGCCTAGGCTAGCACTGCCCTTTATAACAGCTTATAAGGGTCCTTGTTAGAATCCCGTTATAATTATCCCCCCTTCTATAAGCTAGCTCCTAACAGCTATAGCGAGGGACTCTATAGGGCTTAATAGCCTAATTGAATATCTTGTTCTGGTACATTGGCCCTGTAATATAGCTGATGCAAACCCCTAAGGCAACTAACTTCCTTATAAGCCTAACGTAAGAGATTTAGAGGGGCCTCTAGCCTAACTGGGCCGGCTTCGCTGCTGCCTTATGCTAGATTTAAATCTATAACCTTTAGAAGACCCCTAGGCTACTAGTATAATTATAATAGTAATTAAAAAAGGTGCTAATTAAGCTAATAGATTAAAAAGATCCGTTAATACTAGCAGCCTAGGCTAGCACTGCCCTTTATAACAGCTTATAAGGGTCCTTGTTGGAATCCCGTTATAAGGAAGTATTATAAAGGCCTTACTTACCTACCTTATAAGACTCTAGGTAATTAGCGTTTTAGTTATTATCTTATATTTCCCTATATTTCTTTTTTACTTATTTTTTAATAAAGATAATAGTAGAGTAGTTTCTTAAGTAGTAAGGGAGTTTTAAACTTTTTTTTATTAATTAGTTAGCTTTTTTATTTTTAAATATATCTTTATAGCCTAAAACCTAAGCTACTTTTATAATTATTTATAAAAGTAGTCTTTAGGTAATTTAGCATAGGCTTATATAAGCTCTTTAGAATAAGGCAGGGGTTAACTTTAGTATTCTATTTACTACCGCTAAGTTATTTAAGAAAAGCAGGATCTTTTAGATATCTAGGTTTTTTAAAATATAAGTCTTAGCTAGCTTTATAGCTTTAAAGGTACCTACTGCCTTAGTATTATAGACCTTTATATTAGTAAAAGGGCTATATACTATAGGTTTTTTAAAATTATAGTATATAATAGCTCTTTATCCTATATTACTTTATTTATCCTAGGACCTATTTAAGTAAGTAAAGAGGGTAGACCTAGGGAGGCTGTTAAAAAGCTTTAGGTATTTTTCCGCTGCCTTTGCCTTTAATATACCTCTAAAGTCTAGGCCTGCTTAAATAGCTTTATTATTCTTAGTAAAAAAGGAGGGTTAGACTGTTTTTCCTACTAGGGCTATAGTATACTATAGTTAGGCAGGGGGAATCTTAGGAGGGAGTTTTTTATTAATATATTTATTAACCAGGTAGTTTTTATTTAGGCCTGTAAAGTAAACTACTATATAAAGTCTAGTTTATACTACCTATACTAACGCTAGGGGGATTTTAGATTCTCTATATATAATAGAAAGGTTGATTATCTTTTATACAGGGATAACTACTTTAGCCGCTACCTTAAAAAAAGGTTCTAGGATTATAGTTAGTCCCGCTAAGCCTATTCCTACTTATTTATTTAGGTTTATTATACTTTATTTATTTTCGCTAGGCTAAAAGACCTTTATTCTATATAGGGCTACGGAGGCAATGTAGGCTTTAGCTACTATTACTATTATATTTAGCAGGAATCCTTTTTATATTTTATTTAAAGACCTTAAGAAATTAACTACTTTAAGGGCTTTTCCCTTTATAATCCTAAAGTACTTTTTAAATAAAAGCTATAAGTTTAGGTATATCCTTAGCTAGCGGACTAAGTCCTAGGGGGCTATAGTCTTCCTTCTAAAGTCAACTCCTTTATTATAGGTTTAGGTTCTGGTTCTATAGAAGTATATAAGTTTAGCCTTAACTAGGTTAAAGAAGACTATATTCCTATTGCCCTAGCTTAAGGTATCTTCTAGTTTTTACTAAAGCTTTTAGGCAGTTTCCTTAGTATTAGCTTCTACTACTATAATACTAATATTATCTATATATCTAAAATAGGTACTAGGGTTATTTAGCTTTAGGTTAGGAGAAAAGTAAAGTATAAAGATAATAGAGGAAATAAAAAACCTTTATAAGGCTCTGTAGTCTAGCTTTATCTTTAGGAAGGTAGTTCCATAGTTATTCTAGACTGTAATGGGATTCCAACAAGGACCCTTATAAGCTATTGTAAAAGGCAGTGCTAGCCTAGGCTGCTAGTATTAACGGATCTTTTTAATCTATTGGCTTAATTAGCACCCTTTCTAATTGCTGTTATAATTATGCTAGCAGCCTAGGGGTCTTCTAGAGGTCATAGGTTTAAATCCAGCATAAGGCAGCGGCAAAGCCGGCTTAGCTAGGCTAGGGGCCCCTCTAAATCTCTTACATTAGGTTTATAAGGAAGTTAATTACCTTAGAGGTTTGCATTAGCTATATTACAGGGCTAATGTACTAGAACGAGATATTTAATTAGGCTATTAAGCCTTATAAAGTCCCTCGCTATAGCTGTTAGGAGCTAGCTTATAGAAGGGGGGATAATTATAATAGGATTCTAATAAAGACCTTTATAAGCTGTTGTAAAAGGTAGTACTAGCCTAGGCTGCTAGTATTAACGGATCTTTTTAATCTATTAGCTTAATTAGCACCTTTTCCAATTGCTGTTACATAGACAAAGGCCTTATAATTGCTTATAAAGGAATTAACCTATTTTATAAAAAAAAGGGGCTACTTTTATTTTTTAAGTTTATATATTAAGTAATTATATATTACTATATTAAAAGCGCTAGAGATATTAAGTATAAGGAGGAAGATAATAAGGCCTTATGCTAGGGTAACCTTAGCGTTATATAATAGGTAGGTAACTAAGTCTATTATAGACTTTTTTAAAAAGGCCCTAAAGTATTATTCCAGTAGTATTTTATATTCTATTACTAAAAGGGAGACTTTTTTAGCTAGGAGTTTCTTAAGGCTTTTACTTATATAAGAGAGTAGGGAAATAGTTTGTTTGTTTGTTTTATTATTAACGTCCACTAAGTAAGCTAGTTACATAAGTCCTCATCTAGGCACTAGGACAGTAGAAGCTGTTAAGTTCAGATCGAGCGTTTACTACGTTTTAATATAATAAAGGAAAAAAAGGGAAGTATTAATCTTGTTTTATATATCTATCTTTATAAGGGGGGGGCCGTATGGGCTTATTTCCTCTATAAGTTTTTAGAAGTTTTTATACCCTCCGTCGCCAAGGAGGTATTTAATATAGGTGGTTCTAAAGCGCGCCTCCCTCTCTGGTACATCGGGGAGGAAGGGGGCTATTATATAGTATTTTATAAAGTGCCCTTATATCCTTGGCTTGCCGTATTTACAGGTGGGCCTAGCGTTATATCTAAATCTCTTATAGTATTCTATAAAGTCCTTATATCTGGACTTTTTAGCTAGTAGCTAATGTAGGATCAGGCGTAGGAGATATAGCTCTAGGGGTATAAAGGGAGCTTTATAAAGGCCCTATCTACTGGCTTTATAGGACTTTAGGTAGTTGTTGTTTTAGTTATTATCTTATATTTCCCTACGTTTCTTTTTTACCTACCTTTTAATAAAAGTAATAGTAAAGCAGTGTCTTAAGTAGTAAGGGAGTTTTAAACCCTCTTTTGCTAGTTGGTCGGCTTTTTTATTTCTTAGTATATTTTTATAGCCTAAGACCTAGGTTACCCTTATGGTTACTTATGGGAGTAGTTTCTAAGCGATTTAACGTAGGCCTATGTAGGCTCCTTAGGATAAGGTAGGGGTTGGCCCTAATATTCCGTCCACTACCGAGTAGGGAAATAGGTTTATAATCTTTATATATAATATATACTTTCTTTAGCTTCCTAGGTTTAGGGATAATAGTAATTTCTATATTTTAAAAAGGAAGTAGGTAGTATTTTACTATTAGGTATTTGTAAAAGAGGTTAGTAATATATTTACTAATAATAGGCTAGGTTAGTTATAAAAGGGTAATTAATATATTATTTACTTTAGGCATAGTATTACCTAACCTTATCGTAGCTTTCTTAGCCTCCGGCTCTATTATTAATTAATCTTAGTAAATATTTTTATTAATAGAAAGGTCCTTTTCCTATAGGTCTAGGATATCCTCCTTTATTATCTTTTACTTAAGGAGTTTATTTCTAAAGAAAGTTACTTTTTCTATAAGGTTTAAAATACTTTTATCTCTATTTATTAAAAAAGGTAGTTAAAAGTAGTCTATTACCTTACGCTATTTAACTATTAATTATATATTTTTAATAACGCTAGCCTCTATTATAATCTTATTTTAATAAACTTATTTACTATAGTATATAATATTTCTAAAGGTTTTATAAACTCTTTCTTAGGTAGGGAAGCTATTTACTGCTTTTTTATAGGCTTTATAAGCTACTTTATACTTCTTTAACTACTATAGTATACTATAGTTATTCTAGTGCCTAGTTTTACTAACTACTTTTATAATTTATTTAAAGAGATCCTGCAGGGCCTTAGTATACTTATCTAAGTTAGCCCTTAATAGTAAAGTTAAGTTAACTAAGGGAAGGGTTTAAGTAAAGGAGTATATAAGTTAACTAAAGTCTTTTTAATATTTTAGTAAAATATATTTTTTCCCTACCCCTAGAGTTATCCTAAGGGGGTTAGGTAAGTTTATAATTACTATATAGTAGTCTAACCTTATATTAAAGGTATATTTAACTTTAATTACCATAGGGTAATTTATAAAAACTAAGTTAATATACTTTTCTAAGTATTAGGTAAGTGTATTTATTAAGGCTAGGAGGAGGTTATACTTTTTTACTTATTTTACTATTTTATTATCTACAGGGTTTATACTTCTGCTAGGGTCTTAGAGTTAGTAAAAGATATTAAAGTTATCTATAATAATAAAGCAGGGGGAGGAGGGTTTTATTTAATAAGGGCTTTTATAGTTAAGTTTACTAAAGCCCTTTAGTAAACGTTAATAATAGTATATTTATATACTTTTATTTAATATATATAGCTGTTTTTTAAGCCTAGGGGAAAAAGTTATTTATTAAAGAGGTTTAGGGAGATTTTAATAAATATAAAAACTAAGGGTTTAGTATCCCTTTAGCTATTTAAGGGGTTATATACTTAATAACTAGGATAATTCTTAGTTTATCTTCTATTTAATACCTTATCTTATTAAATATAAGGTTCCTAAATTAGTATAATATTATAGCTACCTTCCTATATTAATAATAAGGTAATATCTTAGTATAAACTGCTTTTTCTAATATTAGCTTAAAAGATTTTAAAGCTAGTGTTTCTTTAGCAGCTATAATAAAGGCTATTATTTATAAGCTTACGTTAAATAGTTTATTAGTTCTAAGGGGGGTGTTAAATATATTTATCCCTTTTAGCTTCTTTACTCTCTTTAATATCTAGGCCAGCTATATAAACTACTAACCTAGCGGGGGAGGTCTTTTTATAAAAGTTTTCTTTATCTAAGTTAACTTTAATAATAACTTTTTTAGCTAAAGCTTAAGGGGGGAAGAGTAGTATTAAACTAGAGATTAATAGTTATAAGCAGGGGCCTGTATAAATTCCTAGGTTAGGCGGTTTTTTAATATTAAAGGCTAGGGCAGGGGAGGGTTTAGGTTTAGGTAAGTTAGCTTTATTATACTCCTGCTGGCCTAGTTTTTAAATTACCTAGAGTTATACTTTAGTAGTTTATACTTTCTCTCTGTTTTTTATAACTGGCCTAGTAGAGTACTTTAAAGTATTTATTATATAGGGTTTATTATAGTTAGTATACTAAGGGGGGGACGAGTAGTTAGCTATAGTATTATTATATTTAAAAAGTAGTTTACTATATTTATAATATTTTTTAATCCTAATGCAGTTCCATAGGTTATAGAATCTAAGGTATTATAAATATTAAGTAACTTAAGGGGGTTAGACCTGAATTTCTACTGGAAGGGAGTTGCTAAATAATTTAAAGCTAGGTTTAATGTTTTTTTTTAAAGGAGATAAAGTAGTAGTATATATTAAAAAACTTTTTAAAAAGAGCCTTATAATAGGCCGCTAGTAGGTCTTTAGCCTTTGCCTTAGTATACGCTTCCTTAGGGATTAGCGTATTAGTAGAATAGGTCCTGCTTATATTTATATAAGTTTTTAATATATTATATATAAAAAAGACTTTTTAAGTATATACTTTTTTAATTTTTAACTTTTTACTTTCTGCCTGTAATTAAAGTATAATAATTTTATTTTAAATTTTTTAATTCTTACCCCTAAGGGTAAAGTTTAATTAGACCTTTTAAAAGTAAGTAATGTTTTTATTTATAAATTTTAAAATCTTAATTAGTTTTTATTTAGTATTAATAGCTAATAGCTTTCTTTATATATAATCTAGCGGGACTTAGATAAAAATATAGTTATTAGGTTTTTCTTTAGTTTTATTTATTTTATTTTCTAGTTTATTAGTAGTATAGGCTAACCTTTTGCTATTAGAAGCTAGATTTTTTAGAATTATAAATCCTTTTTATATTTTTTTATTATAAGTATCCTTATATATTATAACTTATGCCTACGTAACCCTAGGGCCCTTCTAGCCTACTTTTCTAGTAGTTGCAGGTGCTCCTGCCTTAGTAGGGCTTTTAGTAGCATTTAGTCTATTATCTTTAATATAGGATATACTAGCTAATATTATTTTAGTTAATTAGGCAGCTCTGTCTTTACTACCTAACTTTTTAAGGTTTTTAAGCCTTCCCTTAGGGTTAATATAAAAAATAATAAAGTTTTTAAATATAGTATTTAGGTATAACTAAACCTATTCTACTACTATTATAAAAAGTTATAATATATATTATACTAGGTAGGAGTTAATAACTATAGCTATATTTAATACTACGTCTTATCTAGCCTGCTGCTATATATTAATTTCGTTAATCTAATTTATAATTTTACTCTTAGTAAAGGATTTTCCTCTATTACTTAGGTTAGTAGCTTCTTTTATATTATTAAAAATAAAGGTAATAAAACCTCTTAAGGCTGTCTGCGCTATAGTTAATGCTACTACTATACTTAGTCTTACTCTATTAAAGCTGGGTAAGGGTATTTTATTTATACTAAAGGCTTTTCTAAAGCGTTTTTTCTTTTTAAAAGTAAAAAAGAGGGCTGTAATCTTACCTATTTTTAGGCTAAAGGGGGTTACCTTCTTTTAAGGCTAGAGGGCTATTACAGGTCCAGGGGCAACGGGATTTTCTTTATTCTAGGTATTTAAAGGATTTATAAATATTTCTATTTCTCTAGAGTCCTTAGATAGGACTGTAAAAGTAAAAATCGAGATTGTTTTATTTAATAGCTAGTTAAATAAGGTAAGGGTTTTTAGTAGTTAGGTACCCAAAAGGTGGGGTACCTGTAGATATAGGAGGGAAGCTTGTTTAGTTATAGATTATTTTAGAATCCTAATAATCTGTTTATAAATTATTAAATTATTATAATAATCTAATAATTTGTTTTTAATTAGTTAGTTAGTCTATTGTTTATCTGGATTAAACTACCCTGTAGGCCTATTATTGCAACTATAAGAGCTAGGTTATAATATAATACCCCCCTTTTATTAGTCTTATCCTTAAGACCTTGCTTATTTAAGTATAAGTAGCTTATCCCCTCCTTATAGTACGTTCTATAACTACTTACTTCTTACTTATTTCTTACGTATGCTAACTTACTTAAAAAATAATAGATAGGGTATTTAAAGATCTTTATCCTAAGATTAAAAAACGTAAAAGTTTTTTTTATTTTATTATTAGAAACGCTTTTGCTATAGATAAGTATTATTCCTATTATATATTACATAGTTATAAGGAGTGTTTTTTATCTTTTTTTAACTTATTACATTATACTAAATATATTTATTTAAATAAATCTTATTATAATATTTATAGTTTATTTTTTAAGTAGTTAAAGTATATTACTGCTTAGTATTTTTATTTAAAAAATAAGCTTAAGGCAGCTGAAGAGGAATATTATACTACTAATATAAAAGTTAAACGTCTTTGTAAGGAAAAGAAATATTAGTATATAAAAATACGTTATACTATTATATAAGGGATTACTAACTTAAAAAAGTTAGATAAGGTTAAGTATAAGAAGGCAGAGGCTGTTTATTAGGCTGCTATAATATAATTAGCAGAGGATTTTTCTAAGGTTATCCTTATTTCCTTAAAGGTAGTAAATTATTTAGGGATATTAATAGTAAATCCTAAACTAGCGTAATCCTTAGGCTTTAATAAAGTTTTTCTACTAGTATTATTAAGTTCTTAAGATACTTAATAAGTTTCTATATTTTTTTTTTCCCCCTTTTCCTATTATACCCTATAGCATCGTTTACTATCTTCTCCTATCTTTATTATATTAATATCTTTTACCTTATACTCTTCTTCTTCTCCTTTAATAATAATTTTATCTTAAATAAACCTTTTAGTTTTTTTATTAATTTATATTTTTTTTAATAAGGAAATGTAGAATATTAAGTATATATACTTTCTTTATTTTTCTTATTATTTAGGAGGTTTAAGTTTATAATTAACTTCTTTAATTTTTCTTAGAATTTTATAAAGTCTAAGTTTTTTAAAATTAAGTTTATTACTTAGCTTATTTATTTTAATATTTACTTATTTATTACTTTATATATATTAGTATAACTAAATTATATTCTTTTTCTAAAGGGTTAGTTCTTTAAGCCTATTTCTATGTATATATTTAATTATCCTTTATTAAATAAATTTAAGTTATTATTATAGTTCTTTATATAATTTAATTATATTTTCTACCTTAATTATAGCTTTTTTAATATTTTCCCCTTACTTTAGCAGTTAGTAGGCTTTAGGTTTAAATTTATAGTTTAAGAAGAATAGTAATTTACTAATTAATTCTAATTCTATACTATTATATATAAGTTATATAATAAGGAGTAGTTCTACTTAGTCGTTTTACTTAAAGTTAATATAATAGTATAAATAAGTTTTAATTATTTAGTTAATCTTCTCTATTTATTTATCTATCTATAGGTAGTAGGCTATATTAACCTTATAGTTTATTCTTAGTCTAGCTATAAGCGCTTTCTAAAACTTAAATATAAATATATTTTCTTTATTAAAGATTATATCTCCTAATAATCTATAGTTACTTATAATATATTTTATTATTATATATACTAATCCTTTTATATTACTAGCTTTTTTAAATAATATAAAGTAGACTATTTTTATAAGTTTATTAATAATAACGAAAATACTATTATAAAATACTTTTATAACTAGTTTTTTTAAAAAAGGTAGTTTAGTAATTAGATTAAATAAGATTAATTCTTATAGTTATTATAGTATAGGCAGTAGTTATAATTATCTATATAGTTTATACTTAAAGCTTTTAGCTTATCTATATATTATATATTCTAATATAACCTTTTATACTTATATCTTAATACTGTTAAATTTAAAGTATTATTTAATTTACTATATGGTTTTTCTAATTCTATAATGTCCGTTAAGTTTATATACGTAGACTAATTTTACTACTTTATTTTATAAATCTTTTAGTACCTAGATAAGTCTATTTAATATTAAGTATTTAGTATCTATAAAAATACCTTCTAAGTATTATTTATTTTCCTAGTTTTTTACATATTCTTTTAAATCGTTAATAATTAAATTATCTATCTTACTTTAGTATATTATATTAATTAATTAAAGTATTTATAGTACTTTTTTAATATATTTTTTATATTTTTTTAAGTTTCTAAAACAAATAAAGATATCGGTAAGGTATATAATAGTAAAATAATCTATATAGTTCTATAGTATATAATTAATTATTTTCTAAAAAGATACTAGGGTATTTGTAAGTCTAAAAGGTATTACCTAATATTTATAAAGTCTATATCTAGTACAGAAGGCGGTTTTCTATTTATTACTTTTCTTAATGTAAATAGGGTTATATACTTTTTTAACATCTAATAAAGTAAAGATCTTAGCTTTTATAAGTTAGTTTTTAATTTCTAAGATTAGTAGTAGTAGTATAATATTTTTCTTAGTTATTATATTTAATTATTAGTAGTTTATAATAAGTTAAAGTTTTTTGTTTTTTTTAAGTATAAATATAACTAAATATCCTACTAAGGATTTAAAAAGTTTAATATAGCCTTTTTTTAGCTAGTCCTTAATTTATTTATTAAGTATCTTAAGCTTAGTAGTACTTAGGTTATAGATTTTATTAAACGTTAGGACTTTATTATCTATAAGTTTAATCTTATAATCTTATTAACTATATTCTAGTAGTTTAGTATTAAGTTTTTTATTAAAGACTTTTATATACTAGAGGTTTATTAGTATGTTTTTTAAATATTCCGGGGTATCTTAGTCTTAGTAGTAAAAATCCTTAACCTTTTATATAATTAAGTTAAAAAATCTAAGCTGTTTTTTCTTAGTTTTTTTAATATATTTAACTATTTTTAGGAACTTTTATAGTTCTATAGTAAGTACCTTTTTTATAACTTTTTCTATTTTTATATATTTTTATATTTTTTCTTTATTTAATATAAGGGTCTTTAATTTTATTATTAAAGATATTATTATATTTTATTAATTTTCCTAATCTAGTTATAGTTTTACTAAGATATTAATTAGTTAGGCATAAGGTCGCTATATTATATAGCCTTCCTCTTAATTAATATTAGGGTTACGTAACTTTAGCTAATTATATCCTAAGAGTATATTATATCCTAAGATATTAGTAATATTAAACTTTAAGTAATCTAAGATTTTACTAAACTAGATTTTAAAGTAATTAGTCTTATAGTTAATAGTTTTATTATTATAGGTAAAAGGTTATTATTTAATATTAGTAAGTATATATAGTTTCTTCTTTTTATAGTTAGTTAACTTTAGGTAGTTAATTAGTTAAGGTATAATATAGCTTATTATAGCTCTTAAGTCTATATAGACTATAATTAAGTATCTTTTTAATATACTAAGTACTTAAAACTTTTATAATTTCTATCCTAAGATAGTATTTAGGTTATAGTAGATTATATTATTTATATTATTATAGTAATTATTACTATAGGGATTAATAATTATATTATTTAAATATAAGGTAATTTATCTTAGTTTATAATTTTAAATATTATAACGTTTACACTAGGTATATTTAGATTAAAGGATATTTTTAGTAGTAAGTTTATAATACTTCTAAAGATTATTTTAGTTAAGTCCTTATAACTTTTTATTAATATTATATTTTATAATATTAAATCTTTATTATTCTAGGTTATAGGTAATATATATAAGAGCGTAGCGTTAATATTAGTACTTTTAGTAATAGTTTTTATTATAAAGTATAAATTCTTTTTATTTATATTCTACTGCTTTATAATTTTTATATTATTTTTAAAATTTAGGTATAGTATATTACTTATATAGTAGGAGTTTATAGTTAGTAATATTAGCTTTATTATATTAATTTATAAGTAGAATATTATTTATATAGTAGAGGGCTATTTCTTATATATTTAGTTTAGGGTATAGGGTGTTTTTATTATTAAAACATTATTAAAATTCCCTTTCTACTATCTGGATTCTATTATAGGTATTAGTTATGTTAATTCTAGAAATTCTTTTTTATTATTTAAGGAGTTTCTGTAGTATAGGGCTTCCTAGAGGCGCGGTATTTAAAAGACTGTTATTATCTTTAGAAGGTTCCTATCTATAAGGGTATTTTAGTCCCTGGGGTTCTTAGGATCTGCAGTTCTTAAATAGATCGGCAATATTAAGGTCTATATACCCTATATTATAATTCTATATTATAGTATCTTAGAAGTTATTATATTATTATACAGCTTCTTATTATTCCTATTCGCAGATAACTTCTTCTTTATCTTTAAAGTTAAGTAATCTTTTATATTTTATTATTCTATTACTATCTAAGTATAGTTAAGTAATTATAAGTTTTATATTATTAAGGGTTTACTAAACTAGCGTCTTATTATAGTTTATGCTTTCTTAATGTTAACTATTATTTATAAGTGTAATATATTAATATTTAATTTCTATTATATTTCCTTAGGTAACTTCCTTAAGTATATTTAAAGTTTATATATATTACTTAGGTCCCTTTAAGAATTATCCTATGCCTTACTTATTACTAAAGTATATTTAGTATTTATTATTATAATATATTAAAAAGTATAATATATTATAGTTTACTAAGGGTTATATAGTATTAATAGCTTAGTTTTCCTTAGGTTCTGGGATAGGTGTAAATTTTTTACTATTATCTTTTTTTAAAACTTAGCAGTATTTTTTTATATATCCTTTTTTTTTATAATTATAGTATTTAATATTTTTACATTATACTTTAATAATACTAAGGTTTATTAATCCTAGTTTTTTATTATTATATAATATAATATCCTATTTCTTTCCTTAGTTAATGTTATTACTAAAGTAAAGGTACTTAGGGATTATTTTCTACGTATTTCCTTTTTATTTACGTTCTTTATATTATTTAAATAAGCGTTTATTAATGTAAGTAGCTTTTTTAAAGAGTTTATTTAAAGTATTAGGTAATTTATTTTAGTATAATTTATCTTTAACATTAGACTTTAGTCCTTAGTAATAAAGTATATACTATACCTTATTATTTAAGTTAGTTCTAGCAGCTAGATATATAAAAGCAGCTGTATACTTAGTATATAGCCTAGTTTATTTAATTTATAAAAGTATTTTTTTTACGTCTTTAGCTTTATTAGTTTTTCTATATAGTTTTTTAAGCTGTTTTTTAAAGGTAGCGTAGTTATTAAATAGTTTATTAATATATTATTTCTTTAGTTCCTTAGTTTATTTAAAATCCCTAAAATATAGTTTAAACTAATCTTTAGCAGTTTTAGCTAAATAGGTTTCTATAGTTTAAACTTTTATAATATTACTAATTATAGTAATTAAAAAGTAGCTAAAGTAGTTTTTTATATTTATAAAAAATTTTTAAATTTACTTAGGGTCTTTTTTAAATTTATTTAGCAGTAGTAGTTTAATAATTTCTCTAGGTTCCCGTTAATATACTATAAAGGTTAGGTTTACTATAGGGTTTCCTATTAATTACTAACTTTAGAAAGTTATAATAGTAGCTGCTTAAGCAGCAACTGTTATAAGTAATTCTGCTACTTATTCTTTAAGTATTATAAAGTAGTTATTAGCTTTATTTTAGTTAGTAAGTAGTTATAGAGTTATTATAATATCTTTAGTAATATCTTTAAAATTATCTTAGATTTTAATATTACTATTATAACTACTTTAAGCTTTACTTTTGTAATTAGTATTATTATTTAGAACTCTAAAGCTTATAAACTACTAAGTTTTTAGTATTTTATTACCTATAGGTCTAAGGTAACTATCTAAATAAGAGTTATTATTATATAATAAACCAGTATCTATAGGTTAGTATAAATAGTATTTTCCAAGGGATCAACCTTTAAATAGTTCTAAGGTTTATATTAGCAGAGCAGTTAGGTTAGTAAATAGGTAAATCTATTACTAGCGGTAAAATAAAGTATTTAAATATTTAATCTAAATACTATTATATTAATAATAACTAGCTATTTAAGTATTCTAATAAGTAATATAAAGTGAACTTATATACCTAATTAGCTAGGCTAGATTATTGCTAAGTAGTAATAATCTAGTTATAGATTATTTTAGAATTCTAATAATCTGTTTATAGATCGTTAGATTATTACAATAATCCAATAATCCGTTCCTAATTAGTTAGTTAGTCCGTTGTTTATCCAGATCCGACTACCCTGTAGGCCTATTATTGCAACTATAAGAGCCAGGTCGTGACACTTTATTAAAAAATAAGTAAAAAAAAATATAAAAAAATATAAAATATTAACTAAAATAATAATTACTTAAAATTTTATAAGGTTAATAAATAAAGCCTTTATAAAGTTCTTTTTATATTTTTAAAGTTATATTTTTTACATTTAATTTTATATAAGTTATTAATTAAAAAGTTTAAATATAAAGACTTTATAAAATATTATAAAAGATTTAAATATAATACTAAGTTTATTTATAAATATAATAAATTAAAAATATAAAAATATTTTATAAAATATTATATAATAGCCCTTTTTTCCTTAAAGTATTAAAAAAAAAGTATACTTTAATATTACTTATATTTAATACCTCCTTAATAATAAAAAGTATAAGTATTTTTAAAATTTAGTCGAGGATATAAGCTTATATAGCCCCCCTTTTATAAATATAAATATATAAAATAAATTAATAATCCCTTATTTCCTTTATTATATTAAAATATAGTAAATACCTAATTTAAATTTAATAGCTCCTACTATCTTAGTATTTAAATAAGGACTTATATAACTAGCTTATTTAGTAGACGTTAATAATAAAATAAATAAATAAATAATTCACTAGCTAATAGTATTAAGGTACTGTTCTCTTTACAATAACCACTCACCAGCGACAGGCTAACCCCACTTTTATATACCCAAAAATCACTTTCAAATAAACTTTTATTACATAAGTATATATAATGTTAATTGGTTTAATAAATACAGCCAGTTGAAGAGGTTAATTAGTTATAGATAACTGCCTTTGCGTTCGAAATTATTATAACTCCCACCCTAGATAGCGCTATGAGACTATAGCTTCAGAACTACTCCACGTTAGATTATTGACGTGTCCACTAATAAACATTGGTAAAGTATCCGCAGTTTGGTACCAGGTAGGCTTTGCCATACCATCCCAAATCTCCCTGCCATTAAAGATGAGGCCTTGAAAGTCGACGAATTCTATGCTCCGCTCATCGCTATATCCCGCCATGATTGACATGACCTCCCCTGTCCCATTATAAGAGACATCCTTAATCTTAAGGTTCTGAATACCCCGCCCTGGCGCTGTGTTGTACTTCGGGTTAAAGAACACTTTGAAGTTGAATAACATGCCAATACGAAAGTCCTCAATACGAATATTGTCAATCGTAACATCTTTGATGAGGTTTTCGTCTCCGCAATTAATGGCTATGCACCCCATATGGTCAACTTGCGGCTCCCGGTGATCCAATATGTCGATATTGGATATAGTAACCCCCTCCATGATCTCTGGATCGACTGGGTTACCATGAATTCCTATGTGGATTGGATGGGCAACGTCCGCCCAGAGGGCCGAATCTCGAACGGTGATATTCTTTGAATCACCAATATACCCCCAGCGATGCTGATACAATGCTATACAGTCGTCTGAGTTCCTCATAAAGAGCTTCTCAAGAATAACATTAGTGCTGCAAAAGACATCGATGCCGTCACCCCACTGAACGCCGCTAATAGATCGAACCTCGCTAACAAGGACATTATCGGCCATGCCAAGCGTAAGAGAATAATGTGTCGGATTGAGAATTGTTACTCCTTTAATTTGGATATTCTTGGAAGATTCAACCGTAATTGAAGCGCTTTTGTAGATGACTCCTCGTCCGAGAATAGCAGCATCGGAGGAATTTTGGAAAAGAAAATCACCGTTTACCACTGCACCTGGGGCGAGGTATACAGTTTCCCCCGGCAAAACTTTGACTGTCTCGTTGAGTACATGGTATCCAGCTTCATAACGACGGATGGATTTATGGTTGTGCGTAGGAGGCTTGATGCTGTCGATGGCGCCAAGGAACAAATGAAGAACATTGAAAACGTCTCCATTGACTTCTACAACGATGTCTCTTGGTTCAAACAAAGCAAGATCAATCCGTCGGCCACTAATCTTGGCATCAATTCCATAGGATAGCGGGCGTATTCTAACAGTGTTGATGGATGAGAAGATGTTGGAATCTGGAAATATGGACAGCGTCACACTTGTACTGAAATCGAAGAGGCCAACTGAAGTGTGATGAATATTCGCGTGCCCAGTGGTGGCGTTGATTTCCTGGACTGGTGTGTCGAATAGTTCCACCTCTTGCCACGCGGAGTGTTGTGTAGACCGAACTTTGACTTGAAAAGTCGTTGATCGCGTGACGTTGTTAGGAATTTTAAAGACTTCAAGCGCATTCCGAGCTGATTCACTGGTTATATGTGCTGGGGTGATTGTAGACGCAAAGCCACTGCTGCAAAACCATGAGAGGGGTAGAGCCCACTGGAGAGTGCTGAAGAAGTTCATGTTCGCTGAAATATAATTGGTTGATTTGCATGCTGTAGACACATTACGAAGCCCCTTTCCCTCCGAAATGTTATGTTTGCTTTATGCTATTTTCCTCTTCTACTGTGGTCCGCGATTTATTCCGCTGTTGACGATGCTAACTATATTCACATTCACGGCTGCACACCCTCTTTGCTATCATGTACTCCATACACCACTGGTAATTACTCACTTTAGCGAACCCCGGAATAGGCTCCGGCCCGCTCCCCGACCAGTGGCTAGATTTGCAGTACCATCGTGCTGAGTTACGCTGTAGTTCGATTCTGGAAATTGATTGCGGGAAGGTTCCCCGCACGCCAACTCTAAGATCTGACGAACCACTCAGGTAACGTAGTTTAAATTGTAAATCTAAGCTTGTCATCTAAACAATATGTAACTGGTTTTGAAGCCTTGTAATCGTACAACGCACAGAAGGCAACTGAAAATCATCTACATCTTACCATCCACAAGGTCATTGATTTGTTCTCACATTTGCATCTTTCTAACAATAGGTCCTTAGTTGACTTTGGATTCTTGCCTGGTAGCAGGGCCGAGGCGCAGAGCTTGCTTGCGGATCCATTTGAACAACTTGCATCCAGGTCGAAAGCAGTCGAACAGACATGTTTTCTTTATCCCTGCTCTTTCATGATGATCATGATTCCAATGGGTAATTCGCAGTCTGCTATCCAAAGCGCTGCAAACTCCGGAGATTGACCCGGAGGAATAATGGGGAGCTGCCGCTAGAACCACCGGAGATGTCACCGAATCACCCATGCCAAACTGTCGCTGCTTGCACGGGAATTTGATAAATACGGTTTTATGTATGATTTCCTTTTACTTCACTGATGGTGCATCTTGTTGATAAGGACATAATTGGAAATGTGAAGTCCCTCATGGTCGCACTCCACAGGGTAGTAGCGTTCATCTTCGCGGCGATATTTGTTGGGACTGCATCCGCCCTCATTTCATATATACCAACTCCCAATGGTATATATGACTAGCTGGAGAAATGCCTTTGGAAATGTACTCTGCTCATTATCCGCTGCCGTAGGACGTATCATGCCACTACTGCCGCGAGGAACGAAACTAGGGCCAGGACATTTCAAGCGCCCTGGCATGTGGCATTCCCATGACAAACTCGAGCTAATGCAACAAAAACAGGTAAAATAAAGTGCGGTGAATAGCCATGGTCTCGGGGCTTTGAGACTTTGGCAGCCGACTCGTACTCCTTGGTCAACTATACTCTGGAGGGAGCCGAAGCCCGTAATCTCACGTAACTACACTACTTTTTCTCAGTACTCTCGCCGGGCGCATGGGGTACTAATTTAACCAATATTCTTACCCTTGATGCAAGCCTAATCGTTGGCATTGATGGAGGTGTTTTTGTTAATGCTGCAGAGATTGTGGCATACTTTTATGTCTATTTACAATTGTAAATAATTAGACACTTTGCGTTAAGACAGCAGAGGCTTAGTCACCTTGACGCTCTGGTAGCATTAATGGACGCTGTTAGTGAGTCCCGAATAGCGGGACGGTCCCTAACATTATTTACACTTGAGCATTGCCGACTCTCGCCGAATCTTGAATCGTACCCAAAGTTGTCCACCGTGGGCTTTGTTAATAGCAGATACCTTAAAGAATGTAGCGATACATTGGGTGATCATCGCCGGCATCCTCTACCTCGATTGGCATAGTGTTTGGATCTCCGTTCCCATACTTCTTGTCGCGCTGTTTGTTCTGCCACCACAAACTTAAACTGAGAGTCATTGCAACCACCGCTGCTCCAAGCAGCATACCAGCACAAATCCACATGCCCTTTGAATACCATGGCTCATCTGTCTTCGGGAACAGTCTAGATCCCAGAATCGGGCCGCATTGCCCGATCATGCCGAAAATAGCCAGACCAGCTCCTCTCTTAGAAGCTGACCCTTGATTGTCTGTGACCCAGGTGAATGTGAGGGCGACAGCCGGAAAGGCTCCCGCACATACGAGGAATGTAGCAAAGAATCTCACTCCTGTGACATGAACAGTGGCTAAGAGAATGTAGCCCAAAGCCCCCATACAGCAAAAGAAGATAATGAATATTCCTCTAGTCCTCACTTTATATAATAAGATGTTTATTTATTTGTTTATTTATTTTATTATTAACGTCCACTAAGTAAGCTAGTTACATAAGTCCTTATCTAGGCACTAGGATAGTAGGAGCCGCCGAGTTTAAATCGGGCGTTCGCTATGTTTTAATATAATAAAGGAAAGGGGGAAGTATTAATCTATTTTACGTATCTGTTTCTATAGGGGGGGGGCTGTATAGGCTTATCTCCTCTACTAGTTTCTAAAAGTCCTTATACCCCCTGTTACCAAGGAGGTATTAGATATAGGTAGTTCTAAAATACGCCTTCTTCTTTAGTATATTAAGGAGGAAAGGGGCTACTATATAATACTTTATAAAGTATCCTTATATCCTTAGCTTACTATACTTACAGAAGGGCCTAGTATTATATTTAAATTGCTTATAATATTCTGTAAAATCTCTATACCTAGACCTCTCAGCTAGTAGCTTATATAGGATTAATTATAGAAAATATAGCTCTAGGGGTATAGAGGGGGCTTTATAAAGGCCTTATTTACTAGCCTTATAGGACTTTAGGTAGTTATTATTTTAGTTATTATCCTATATTTTCTTATGTTTTTTTTTACCTATTTTTTAATATAGGTAATAGTAGAGCTGTTTTTTAAGTAGTAAGGGAGTTCTAAACCCTTTTTTACTAATTAATTAGCTTTTTTATTTCCTAATATATCTTTATAGCCTAGGACCTAGGTTACTTTTATAATTATTTATAAAAGTAGTCCTTAGGTAATTTAATATAGCCCTATATAGGCTCCTTAGGATAATACAGGAGTTAGCCTTAATATTTTATTTACTATTACTAAATTATTTAAAAAGAGTAGAATCTTTTAAATATTTAGGTTTTTAAAAACATAAGCCCTAGCTAGTTTTATTACTTTAAAGGCACCTACTACCTTAGTATTATAGACTTTTACATTAGTAAGGGGGTTATATACTATAGTTCTTTTAAAGTTATAGTATATAACAGCTCCTTATTTTATATTACTTTATTTATTTTAAGACTTATTTAAGTACGTAAGGAGGGCGGACCTAGGAAGGCTATTAAGAAGTTTTAGGTATTTTTCTACTACCTTTAATTTTAGTAAGCCTCTAAAGTCTAGTCTAGCTTAAATAGCTCCGTTATTTTTAGTAAAGAGGGAGGGTTAAACTATTTTTTCTATTAAAGCTATAGTATATTATAGTTAGGTAGGGGGGATCTTAGAGGGGAGTTTCTTATTAATATATCTATTAACCAGGTAGTTTCTATTTAAGCTTGTAAAGCAGGCTGTTATATAAAGTCTAGTTTATACTACTTATACTAATACTAAGGAGACTTTAAATTTTTTATAAATAATAAAAAAGTTAATTATTTTTAATATAGGGATAATTACTTTAGCTACTGCTTTAAATAAAGGTTTTAGGATTATAGTTAATCCTACTAAGCCTATTCCTACTTATCTACTTAAGTTTATTATACTTTATTTACTTTTACTAGGCTAAAAAGCCTCTGTCTTATATAAGGCTATAGGGGTAACGTAGGCCTTAGCAGCTATAGCTACTACGTTTAGCGGAGATCTTTTCTATATTTTATTTAAAGATCTTAAGAAATTAGCTATTTTAAGGGCTTTTCCTTTTATAATCCTAAAGTATTTTTTAAATAAAAGCTATAAGTTTAGGTATATTCCTAGCTACTAGACTAAGTCCTAAGGGGCTATAGCCTATTTTCTAAAATCTACTTATTTATTATAGGTTTAGGTTTTAGTTTTATAAAAGTATATAAGTTTAGCTTTATTTAGGTTAAAGAAGACTGCGTTTTTATTACCTTAGTTTAAGGTATCTTTTAATTCCTACTAAAGCTTTTAGGTAGTTTCTTTAATATTAGCTTCTACTACTATAATACTAATATTATTTATATACTTAAACTAAGTATTAGGGTTATTAAGCTTTAGGCTAAGGGAGAAGTAGAGTATAAAAATAATAAAGGAGATAGAAGACCTTTATAAGGCTTTATACTCTAGCTTTATTTTTAAAAAGGTAGTTTTATAGCTATTTTAAATAAAGGCTTTATAATTACTTATAAAGGAATTAACTTATTTTATAAAAAAAGGGGGCTATCCTTATTCCCTAAGTCTATATACTAGGTAATTATATATTATTATATTAAAGGCGCTAGAGATATTAAGTATAAGGAGGGAGATAATAAGGCCTTATACTAAGGTAACCTTAGCGTTATATAGTAAGTAGGCGATTAAATTTATTATAGACTTCTTTAAGAGGGCCCTAAAGTATTATTCTAGTAGTATTTTATATTCTATTATTAATAAGGAGACTTTTTTAACTAGGAGTCTCTTAAGGCCTTTGCTTATATAGGAGAATAAGGAGATAGGTCTATAGCCTTTATATATAATATATACTTTCTCCAGCTTCCTAGGTTTAGGGATAATAGTAATCTTTATACTTTAGAAAAAGAGTAGGTAATATTCTATTATTAGGTATTTATAAAAGAGGTTAGTAATATATTCCTTAATAATAGGCTAGGCTAATTATAAAAGGGTAATTAATATATTATTTTCTTTAGGTATAGTATTACCTAACTTTATTATAGCTTTTTTAACCTTTAGTTTTATTATTATTTAATCTTAGTAAATATTTTTATTAATAAGGAAGTCCTTTTCCTATAGGTTTAAAATATCCTCCTTTATTATCTTTTACTTAAGTAGTTTATCTTTAAGGAAAGTTACTTTCTTTATAAAGTCTAAGATACTTTTATCCCTATTTATTAAAGGGGGCAGTTAAAAGCAGTCTATTACCTTATGCTATTTAACTACTAACTAAATATTTTTAATAGCACTAGCCTCCGCTATAATCTTATTTTAATAAGCTTATTTACTATAGTATATAGTATTTCTAAGGGTTTTATAAGCTCCCTCTTAGGTAAGGGAACTATCTGCCGCTTTTTTATAAACTTTATAAGCTACTTTATACTTCTTTAACTACTATAGTATATTATAGCTATTCTAATATTTAGTTTTACTAGCTGTTTTTATAACTTATTTAAAAAGGTTCTATAGGGCCTTAGTATATTTATTTAGGTTAGCCTTTAATAATAAGGCTAGGTTAACTAAGGGGAGGGTTTAGGCGAAAGAGTATATAAGTTAACTAAAGTCTTCTTAGTATTTTAATAGAATATATTTTTTCCCTGCTCCTAAGGTTATCCTAAGGGGGTTAGGTAGGTTTATAATTACTATATAATAGTTTAATTTTATATTAAGGATATATTTAACTTTAATTACTATAGGGTAATTTATAAAAACTAAGTTAATATATTTTCCTAAGTATTAGGTAGGTATATTTATTAAGGCTAGGAGAAGGTTATATTTCTTTACTTATTTTACTATTTTATTACCTATAAAGTCTGCGCTTCTGCTAAAGTCTTAAAGTTAGTAGAAGGTATTAAAGTTGCCTATAATAATAAAGTAGGGGGGGGAGGGCCTTATTTAGTAAGGGTTTTTATAGCTAAGTTTACTAAAGCCCTTTAGTAGATATTAATAATAGTATATTTATATACCTTTATTTAATATATATAGCCGTCCTCTAGGCCTAGGGGAAAGAATTATTTACTAGGGAGGTTTAGGGAGATTTTAATAAATATAAAAACTAAGGGTCTAATGTCTTTTTAATTATTTAAGGAGTTATATACTTAATATTTAAGGTAGTTTTTAGTTTATCTTTTATTTAATACTTTATTTTATTTAGCATAAGGTTCTTAGATTAGTATAATATTATAGTTACCTTTTTATATTAGTAATAGGGTAATATTGTAACGGGATTCCAACAAGGACCCTTATAAGCTGTTGTAAAGGGCAGTGCTAGCCTAGGCTGCTAGCATTGACGGATCTTTTTGATCTATTGGCTCAATTGGCACCCTTTCCAATTGCTGTTACAATTATGCTAGCAGCCTAGGGGTCTTCTGGAGGTCATGGGTTCGAATCCAGCACGAGGCAGCGGCAAAGCCGGCCCGGCTAGGCTAGGGGCCCCTCTGAATCTCTTACGTTAGGCTCACAAGGAAGTTGGTTGCCTTGGGGGTTCGCATCAGCTATGTTACAGGGCCAACGTGCCAGAACGAGATGTTCAATTAGGCTATTGAGCCCTATAGAGTCCCTCGCTATAGCTGTCAGGAGCCAGCTTATAGAAGGGGGGATAATTGTAACGGGATTCCAACAAGGACCCTTATAAGCTGTTGTAAAGGGCAGTGCTAGCCTAGGCTGCTAGTATTAACGGATCTTTTTAATCTATTGGCTTAATTGGCACCCTTTCCAATTGCTGTTACAATTATCCTAGTATAGACTACTTTTCCTAATATTAGCTTAAAAGATTTTAAAGTTAGTGTTTTTTTAGTAGCTTTAACAAGGCCTATTATTTATAAGCTTACGTTAAGGGGTTTATTAATTCCTAGGGGGGTATTAAGTATATTTTTATTTTCTTTAGCTTCTTCTTCTTTATTATTTAGGCCAGCTATATAAACTACTAACCTAGTAGAGGAGGTTCCCTTATAAAGATCCTCTTTATTTAAGTTAACTTCTATAATAACTTTTTTAGCCTAAGCTTAAAAAAAAAGAGTAAAACTAAGCTAGAAATTAATAGCTATATATAGGGGCTTATTTAAGTTCCTAGGTTAGATATTTTCTTAGTATTAGGGGTTAGGGTAAGGGTAGGTTTAGGCTTAGGTAGGTTAGCTTTATTATATTTTTACTAGCCTAATTCCTAGATTACTTAAAGTTAGGCTTTAGTTAATTATACTTTCTCCCTGTTCTTAATAACTAGTCTAGCGGAGTACTTTTAGAAGTTTATTATATAAGGGCTATTATAGTTAATATATTAAGGTAAAGATAAGTAGTTAGCTATAGTATTATTATATTTAAAAAATTATTTATTATATTTATAATACCTCTTAGTCCTAGTATAATTCTATAGGTTATAAAATCTAAAGTATTAAGAGTATTAGGTAACCTAAGGGGGCTAGACCTGGATTTCTACTAGGAGGAAGTTACTAAAAAGTTTAAAGCTAGGCTTAATATTTTCCTTAAAGGAGATAAAGTAGTAATATATATTAAAAAACTTCCTAAAGGGAGCCTTACAGTAGGCTGCTAGTAGGTCTTTAGCCCTTACCTTAGTATATACCTCCTTAGGGATTAGCGTATTTATAGGGTAAGTCCTGCTTATATTTATATAAGTTTTTAATATATTATATATAAGAAAAACTCTTTAAGTATATACTTTTTTAATTTTTAGTTTTTTACTTTCTACTTATAGTTAAAGTATAATAATTTTATTTTAAATATCTTAATTCTTTCCTCTAAGGGTAAAGCCTAATTAAACCTTTTAAAAGTAAGTAATATTCTTATTTATAAATTTTAAGATCTTAATTAGTTTTTATCTAGCCTTAATAGCTAATAGCTTTCTTTATATATAGTCTAGCGGGACTTAAATAAAAATATAATTATTAGGTTTTTCCTTAGGTTTTTTAGTTTTATTTCCTAGTTTATTAATAACGTAAGCTAGCCCTTTACTATTAGGAGCTAGGTTCTTTAGGGCTATAAGTCTTTTTTATATCTTTTTATTATAAATATTTTTACGTAATGTAATTTACGCTTATATAACCCTAGGGCTACTCTAGCCTGCTTTTCTAATAGTTGCAGATACTCCTGCTTTAGTAGGGTTTTTAGTAGATTCTAGTTTATTATTTTTACTATAAGATATATTAGCTAATATTATTTTATTAGGTTAGGCAGCTTTATCTTTACTACTTAATTTCTTAGGGTTTTTAGGCCTCCCCTTAGGGTTAATATAAAAAGTAATAAAGTTTTTTAATATAATATTTAAATATAACTAAACCTGTTCTACTACTACTAAGGAGAGTTAGGAAGTATATTATACTAGGTAGAAGTTAATAATTATAGTTATATTTAATACTACGTCTTATTTAGCCTACTATTATATATTAATTTTATTAATTTAGTTTATAATTTTATTCTTAGTAAAAGATTTCCCTTTTTTATTTAAGTTAGTAGTTTTTTTTACATTATTAAAAATAAAGGTAATAAGGCTTCTTAAGGCTGTTTACGCTATAATTACTATTACTACTATACTTAGTCTTACTTTATTAAAGCTAGGCAAGGGTATTTTATTTACGCTAAGGGCTTTTCTAAAGTGTTTTTTCTTTTTAAGGGTAAAGGGAAAAACTATAACTTCTCCTATTCTTAGGCCTAAGGGAATTACCTCTTTTAAAGGTTAGAAGGCTGTTGTTAGTCCAGGGGCAATGGGTTTCGTTCTATTCTAGTTGTCTAAAGGGTTTGCAGATATTTTTATCTCTTTAGAGTCCTTAGAAAGGATTGTAAATAAAAAAATCGTAGTTATTTTATTTAATAGCTAGTTAAACGGGAGGGAGTTTTTTAGTGGTTAGGCACCTAAAAGGTGGGGTACCTGTAGGTGTAGGAGGGAAGCTTGTTTTTTTGTATGATAAGAAGCTGGCAGAGACGCAAACGACATATGCAGCTATGTAGGGGCAAGCGGAGAGGCCTTGGGCATTAGGGGAAGTGTAGCCCATGGAGGTTAGTATTGTAGGTAGATAAGCAGGCAGAGATCCAAAAGCCGTGTTGAGACAGAAGCTAATGGTAGCCTGAGCGTAATTCTTATAGTCATAAAAAGCAGCAAATACCTGCTTGAAGTTGATGGTATTTTGTCTCCTTATACCGCGGCCTCTGATTGCTCGCTGGCTGATGATTTTGTTCTCTTGATCCGTGAGAAATCTGCATTGGGAAGGGGAGGCGGGAAGGAAGAAGTAAGTGATTACTGCGAGAATAATAGAAGGGCCACCCTCTAGTTGCCATTAGTAACAAGTCAATATGAAACGGATGGTATTGCGTAGATGATCTTACCAATAATAAATAGTAGTTGCCAATTCTCAACATGAGTTTTGGCATGTACAATGCCATATGCCATCGCAGACGAAAAGCAGCTCGCAAGGGGTGAGAAAGATATAAAGAGACCATATCGTAGTGCCATCTCTCCACGGTGATAGAAAAATGTCATATATAATGCCACAGCAGGCACAAACCCAGCTTCAAACGCACCGATTAGAAAGCGCAGAGTGAGAAGACCAGCAAAGTTGCGGTGTGCAGCTTGCAGCATGCTCATTGAGCCCCAACCGATAGCCATAGATGCAGTCTAAAGTGGAAGTGGCACAACGGTCCACACCAGAATCAGCTGAGGATAATGTTAACAGAAGTATCGTAGACTACCGAGCCGTATGCATACCCAGTGGAAACTGATATATCCAATGTACAAGGTAGTAATCGCCCAGCTGTAATCATTTGAGGTGATACCCCATTTCTCGCCCATACCCGCTATATAAGCATTCCCAATGTTGCCGTGGTCAATGTATGAGACGAGATACAGCATGCCAAGCCTAAGAAGTAGTCAGTTAGTTGTACTAGTTGGAAATGTTAAAAGCATTGAGCCAATCTTATGGGACATGTAGGGGAAGCTTTAGAGAGAACCCACAATGGTATCAAGTTCCAGTCAAGTTTTCTCAAGGCGCGCTTCTCCTCTTCCGGTGACCAGGTCTCTCCCATTTGCTCTATGCCATGTCCTTCGTCAACAGATACATTATGCAATTTCATTGCTGTAGAGCTTCCCTCTTCAATGTGCGATGAATCAGCATTTTTTTGGTTGTCGAAAATTTGATCTCCCATCTTTGGTCAAAGATATGCTGAGGGCTCACGATGGTACAGAGGCAATAAGCAGGTGCGATCACAGCGGCTTCAGCCGATTTATCTATGTTTCATGATTGATCGAAACTGCCAATACCTCACCGAGAGTTGTTAACATAATGACGTTTGGCAGATCCGTCAAGAAGCCGAAGATCGTGGGGTGACCGATTCTGGGGTCCGGAGATGTGGGGTCGGTATCTACGCCGAATATTTTCGGTATGTTTGCCGATTGCTCCAGCCACTTCCTTGCGCCCGAAAAAACCGTTCCTAACTCAGTGACTGGGCAGGCAATTATTTATTCCAACTCCTTTCATAAAAGCCATATCTTAGTAGGACAAGTATTCAGGTTACCCAATCCCTGTAATGCCATTTACTATCTGACTAGTTCGTTGCGCGGTAGAGTCAAGATGGCAAACCCCGAATTTACCATTCTTACACCCAATGCCATGCTTGGCTATGGCTACAACTTGGACCACTTTTGGTACGGTATTGAGAAATACAGGCCCGCAGCCATCATCGTTGATAGCGGTTCAACAGATGGGGGGCCGTACAAGTTGGGCATGCAAAAGATGACCTGTGGCAGAGGATCATATGTCCGTGACCTTGAACCAATTCTTGCGGCGTGTTTTCATTTTAAAGTCAGGATTCTCATTGGGTCTGTTGGAGGTGATGGCAGCTCACAGCATGTAACTGAAATGCTCGATATCGTTGCCGAAATCGCAAAACGGCAAGGGTATGAATTCAAAATTGCGACCATCGGTGCTACTATGGATCGCGACTTCACCAAAAGGAGGATTTGCGATGGTAAGGTAGGGCCCTGTGGCCCTGTCGAGCCACTCTTGCCTGAAGTTGTTGACGGAGCCGTGGATATTGTCGCTCAAATGGGAGCAGAGCCGTACAACTCCCCGATTCTCCATAGTATATCGTATGCTTACCGGCTTTCAGATATCTCGAAGCACTGAAAAATGACCCCGACATTATTCTCGGTGGGCGATCATACGATCCGGCCCCATTTGCTGCCTTTTGCCTCTCTCGAGGAGTCCAAGACGGCGTGGCGTGGCATATTGGGAAGATCATGGAGTGCGGCGGCATCTGCGCCTTGCCCAAAGGCCGCTCCATGATCGCTACAATGCGTCAAGACTCATTTGATTTGACTCCTCTATCCCCGGAAGAACGCTGCACACCGCTTTCAGTAGCTGCTCACACAGTCTACGAAAAAACGAGACCTGATCTGTTGCCGGGTCCGGGAGGTGTTTTAAAGTTAGACAAAGCTCAATACGAGCAAATCACGGAAAAGACGTGCCGCGTCTCGCGTGCTGAATTTATCAAGACGCCATATCAGATTAAGTTGGAAGGAGTTACCCATTTGGGATACCGAACGATCTTTATCGGAGGTATCCGCGACCCCATCCTCATCAGCCAGATTGATAATTTTCTGGAGCGTGTCAGAACATACACCAAAGGTCTATTCCCGGAACTCGACAAGTCGGATAATTGTCAACTGATTTACCATGTCTACGGTAATAATGGCGTCATGGGACCACTAGAAACCGCCCAAGCCACACCTCACAAAATTGCTATCCTTGGCGAGGTAGTTGCGCCGACTCAAGAGTTGTCGCATACCATTGCCAACAACGCAAGGGCTTCCGTTTTACATTTTGCATACAAAGATCAGATGGCAACTACAGGCAACTTTGCAAGCCCTCTTTCGCCTCATGAGCAAGAAGCAGGTGCAGTTTTTAAGTTTAGCGTGTATCATCTTGTGGATCTGCTCGCTGGGGAAGAGGCATCACTGTTCCCAATTACGTATCACAACATTAGCTCGACAAAGTTACTGAATCCTCTGAGTGGTTTAAATGATCAAAAGTATGGAGAAATGGAAAATGGCGTTCTTGCACCAATCTGTAAGTAACACATTGAAGGACATGGTCTCCATATGTGGCTAACGTCAACAGCTCATAAAGAAATTCCCAGCGGCCCAGCAAGGCTAAGCCAACTCGCACGAATTATTCGATCAAAAAATTCTGGCCCATTTGAACTTACGTTGAATGTCATGTTCGACAACCCCTCCGCGTACCACCGAGTCAAGAGTGCCAATCTTTTGACCAACGAGGTCATTCAGCGACTGTATCGAGTTACAGAGAAAGACATCCTCACTAACATGTACTTTGAGCCTGCTCTCGCTTGGAATTGCAGAATTAAGAGGCCATGGGCCCAAGGCAGTGTCGGAGAGCGTGATACGCTGGGAACTCAGCAACATGCTCCGTTACTGCAAATCGATGTCCCTGCATCAAAAGACACTTACACCAACGAAGACTTTGTCGATACAAATTCGGTCGAAGGGTCAATTCAAAAATACCAACTCAATGGTGTTACACATGTCGGCAGTGGCTTCAATCGCCAGAATTTCACAGCCCTTGCTGTAGTCCGAGAGCTCTGGGAAGGTATGGGTATGCCCTCCTCGGCACTAAATTCTCTCTCGCTTCTCGACGCATCTGACCCGCCGGCTCTACCATCTTCTTTCAAAATTGGCATCTTAGCTCAGAGTTCAATTGCACTGTCCGCTCTTGCGGCTGCTCAGATCCATGCAATCCGCAACCGAATCCCAGTTCCTCGGGTTGAAGTTCCACTGAAACATGCGGTCATTGAATGCAAGTCTGAGCGCTTCTATAGGCTCAATGGAAAACCCGCTCCGTCTCCATGGGGCTCAATAGGCGGACTTCATCAGACATTAGATGGATACGTTCGGATCCACGATTCGTTCCCGAACCACGCTGAGGGTGCTTTAGAACTACTGGGGTTACCGAAGAACGCGTCACGGCAGCAAGTCTCACAAGAAACCACAAAATGGGCAAGTATTGATCTCGAGTCAGTTGGTACCCTTGAGAACCGACTGGCTATATACAGCCTCCGCTCTTATCAACAATGGGACCTATTGCCGCAATCCAAGGCTATCTCCAATTTCCCAGTCTTATTAAAGAAGCTGACCAATGGATACTCTGGCCTGTCAGCGCATATACCAGAAGGTAGCGATAAGTGTCTTAGAGGCTTACGCGTGTTAGATGAGTCGGGTGATTGCTGCTCCTCTAGCTGGTAAGACTCTAGCAGCCCATGGTGCCGATGTGCTATGGGTAACTTCGCCCACCCTCCCCGATCTTCCAACCATGGATCGGGATTTCGGTCGGGGAAAACGCACAATCCAGCTAGACATTAACAAGCCCCAAGATCTTGTTCAACTGAAGGGGTTGGTAAAATCTGCAGATGTATTCATCCCGGGGTTTCGTCCCGGAAGCCTAGCCAGTCGTGGTCTATCTGCAGAGGAAATTGTCAAGATTAATCCGGGAATCATTATAGCGAACATGTCCGCCTTTGGCCCTACTGGACCGTGGTCCAACAGACGTGGATCTGACTCACTGGTGCAGACCTGTAGTGGAATGAATGTCTCAGAGGCTGCGCATTTCGGAGCAGGGGAGGCTGCGAGACCACTCCCATGTCAAATCCTCGATCACGCCGGCGGGTACCTGCTTGCCACGGGAATCATTGCATCCCTGTATCGCCAGTCGGTAGAAGGAGGAGCATGGCAGGTCGATATATCTCTTGCCAGCATAATGAAGTATCTCCGCAGTCTAGGACAATATTCGGGATCAAGCGGGTCTCAGTGCAATGACTATGAGTGCGCTGAGGATGTTGAAGAGTACCTAGAAGCTTGTGAGAGTGGCTTTGGTCTTTTGGAAGCCGTGAGACGTAGTGCAGCAATAGACGGATGCAGTGTGGGGTGGGAGATAATGCCAAAACCACTAGGGAGTGATGAGCCGAAGTGGCTTCGATAAAGCAGTGAGAAAAGATATCTCATTTCCTATATTGAATAAATTGCCAAAAACAGCAGAATTGTAACTTGGGAATATTGAACAGAACCCCGAATTGCATAAGGGACTTAGATTGGGGATTTACTAAATGTTCAATCTTACTTACACTAGTTAGTGATGTAAAACTCCCAATGCATCGCTTGGCTTATTTCAACGTTTGGCTATGCGGATAAAACCGGAAATAATATAACATCTATCATCCCACCAACTCATCAATAGTCATCTAGCGAACAGGTACTCATACGAGAATAGGAAACCCTGTTTTCAGGTTTAATAATCGGCTGATATCCGCTGTTGCCCATAATTACCCCAGGCGCTAAACTAGTAGCATCAGTGTAGGAAGTAACGTATGATTTTAGAATAGACCATGAGATACAACCTTCCTATAGCATCCAACCAAAGCTCATTATTACTCTTGTCTTACTTGATCACAGCCCCATAGAAAACCGGTATAGCAGCTTAAGTACAAAACTATTTGAGAATTTACAGAAAGGTAATTTATGTACAAAAAAGAGAAAAGAGAAAAGAACCAACAAAGGAAAAAAGGATGAATGCCCAGATACAATTGCCGAAAGATATATCAGCTAGCTGATTATCTAAGCGCAGTGCATAGCTTACAGGGGTTATAATGATTACCTATAGTGAAGCCAGCTGATTCATAGGTTCTAGTAAGTTCTCAGGCGAATTGCATCAGAGCCTAAGGAGAAAAAAGGAAATCATTTGCTATCTTTGGTAATGAAATTGGAAAATTGATACCTACCCACTTTTCAGTCTCGTATCCCCCTTTTATCAAGTATTATACAGAGGAATAGAAGCCTGTGAAACAGAGCTGTCACTAGGACAAGATAAGTAATCCAGTGACCCAAAGTAAGAAAAAATATCTGAAATCACCGGGCTGACGTAAGAAGTTTTTATTGACATATGTGGGCCAAGTTTGACCGCTACTACCTAAATTTCCACCTATGATTTACCTCCGGGAAACAACTATTGAATGAATGAGCCTGCGCAGATAGTCTAGTGATAACCCTCGGAGAGAAGGAAAATTTATGTAAACTATATCAAATGGAAATCCTAGGAACATTCTTACACTCATTTAAATAACCTTGATGGGAAGGAAAAATACAATACTTTCTAGCGATTGTATTCAGTAAGTTGTAAATATCCTATGGTTGTTACGAAATACTGCTTCTTAATATACTGAATGCAAGATGCTTAGTAGACATATATAATATTACTATGGTGTATACTATAATATAGTTTATCTTGGGTAAAAGCGTGTGCTATTGGGATTTATGACTATAAAAGCCCGTAGGAGTATTCATAATCCCCGATGCAGTTTAAGTGGGAATATTAACTATTCGGGAAGCTAAACAACTCAACGCTATAAATTTACGACTCATGTAGCTAAATACCTTCTTAATTTGGTCTATTCGGCTATTCCGAAGACCACCAATAAACCCCTGTTGTCTTTATCAAGAGTCAGCAAGTTTATCCATTTCAAGGATAGGAAAAATATTATATCTTACAATCTTGTCTTGAACAAAACTATAAAAGAAGCATCATGACCGTATGTGAATTGTTGTTTCCTCCAGCTCAAAGCATTCTTATTACATCTCCCCCCTTATTAATTCAAGCCGGCTCCAAATAAGCTTCTCAAGCTTCCCATCAACCAATCTGCCCATAGAAATTTTCCATACCAACAACAGAAATAACCTCAATATGGTTGCCTTTCTCAACACCAAGCTCGCTGCACTTAGTGTGCTAGGCCTCATCAGCTCCGCCTCCGCTTATATCCAACTCAATGCTTATACTGACGGCGGCTGCTCCAACTACGCTGGCCAGTTCAACCAGCCCTCAAACCAAGTCTTGACCAACTGGGCCGTTCCGGGATCCAATAGCGCCAACATCGCAAATTGTGACGGCTACACTTGGTGTGATTGTTACTGGTGGACAGGACCTAACGCCTCTGGAAACATGGGATTCACTGATTATGGAAGTAACAACTGCGCGTCTGCATGGGGTTCTGGATGGCAATCTGTTAGCTGCTCCTATGGATACAACGGGCGCCGTGGGAAACGCGTTACCGCTGGAACCTATGAAGCCAACCTGTAGAATTTGGGATCTACACACTGTCCAGGGTGTACGAATAATTTGGCATCTATAATAATATACACCTAAATAGCCAATTTGTGTCTTGAGAATAACCAGGCTGTGACTGTTATATGAATCTATGTTACATTGACCTCTTGTCATTTTCTTAGATTATAAGCAGATAGTTGCGTTAAATGGTATTACAGCCCGCTCCACGTATACCGCAGCAGCTACATCCCTTACTCGCAATAAGTACTTGGAATTCTCTCTTGTCCCTTTCTAAAGAAACCATCATATACTCAACACTAAGTCTCAAGCACCGGTAAAGAAGGTCAAAGTAGGCGCTCTCTAAACCATCGTCAAACGATGCGTCGTCGTCCATAGCGATATAATAAATAATTGGACAGTTGGTCTTGCGGCGTAAAAAAGCGTACTTCTCGCTGATGTATTCCCATTGGGGACGGTTTGGTATCTCTGATATCTCTTTGCTAAACCATAGAGCCCGGGGATCCTAGTTCTAAAAGTAATCTAAGGCTGACTCTGGTTTAAGGTTACTATAACGTTAGTAGCAGTTGAGAGAGGTTGAGCTGCACGGATACTTTATGATGGGATCAACTGTTTGGATATGTGTTTTCCCAAAAACACTGCGAATATATAAGCTACACGAAACTTAATGCCAAGGTATATGCTGCTATTGGCCAAGGTACGTGCTGCTGCAGTTATGTATAGACAGATGTTATCTTAGACTCTCTAACTTACAAGGTATTTACAAACAAAAAGTTGGGAACTTTACCTGTGCTGTTGTCAGCTAGATAAATCATGAAAGCTGTTACGCGGTTGTTATTATTACTGCTGAATTTACAATGCCAAGTGAGGCTTCTCGAGCTGAGCTCACATGAGTTGGCAGAATCAATAAAACGGCTTAGTGCCTAGTCGGTGCCGCCGGCGTGGTAGCTGAGGGATACTAGTGCATCCGTAGACGCCAAATGCTCAATGATTGGAGAATCTAGGCCTCGATTACTGGCTATGGTACAGTCCAGTATAGTTTGGCCGCCGGTCCAGGTGGTAGTGGCAACTTCGCCTCTTGTAAGGCGTTCTGTTTGACGGTATCCGGCGCTGTTAGCTTTGGCTATGGCGGGGGACAATGCGCTTGTTACAGCGCTCCAGCGTAAGTCCTTTTGCCTTCGGTCTCGTGTCCAAGACAATGAAGAGTAACGCTTTTGAAACTACAGAGAAGTAAATGCAAGGAAGCAAGCTACCCAATACTATTTCTCAGATCTAGCTTGCCCTTCTGAGAATCCTCCCGTAAGTTTTTATTTCTTCTTGCTGTAATCCGGCGGACGATCCTAATCTCAAAATCCCTTTAGCCTACTAAACGCGCCGCCACGCAGCCGAAGCTCCCTGAATATATTCCGTGTGATGATCCTCGAGATGTCAGCAAAGCCTGCTCATGCCTTATTACTAAACCGGCCGCCCCTATTACCAAGACAGCTACAGCCCATCCAAAGACCATCACGGCCACAGTAACAAAATGCAAGACAGTCACAGTTACCAAACCAACGACAGTCACAAAGACAAACCAAAAGACTGTCACCACAACCCAGCACCAGACCAGTGTAAAGACAGCCTACAAGACCGTCACCGCCACCCACCATAACGATGCGACAGTGACCAATACTATTACAAATGAAGTCACTGAGTATAATACTATTACAGTAACTGCCTATGATACTGTCTCAGCAACAGAATATAATACGGCATACTTTACGAATACCAATATGGTCTCTCAGACAGATACAGATACTGTCACTGCCACAAACACCAACTATGAAACAGTTACCAATACCGTTACTATAACTGAGACTAGTACTGCTACATCTACAATTACACCTCCAACGGCAACTGCGACAGTAACTCAAAATAGATTTGAGTATGGGTCTTAGACTGTAAATAAGGAAGCGTCTGTCATTTAGTTTGTAACTTTAGAATAAATTACCAATAGCAAACGTAAAGAGCAGGTGGTGAAAGAAAATAGTAATTTACATTAATATATAATGACTTTGAATAAACTAAAGAGGGATTCTGCATTATTGAATACTAAAGGATAGGTTTTTGGGAAACTTTTACTGGGGCGGTTAGTACTAGAGAAGTAATTATACTCTTAGTTAATGCATAATATAACTTTATATTTACTAAAGACTAGAGTAGTAATAGTATATCCTAAGTATAGGGCAAAAAAGTAATAAAGTATAAAGTAAAAAGAATATACTTTAGCTAAATAATATTTAATAATTAATTTATTTAAGATTTAGAAGTCTTTTATATAAAAGTAAATATATTAGGAAAGTAAATTATAACTTTATATTATAAACTGTAAACCTATCTTTAACATTAAGTTAAGGTTACTATAAAAATAAAAAACTATATAAAGCTTTTTCCCTAGGGGAAGTAAGCTAATTAAACCTTTTCCCCTAGGGGAAATAATTAATTATTTATTTTAAAAAAGCTACCTAGACCTTTTCCTTTAGGGAAAGCAGCTAGATATTTACTTTATAAAAGCTAGCTAAACTTTTTTCCTTAGGGAAAGTAGTTTATTAATTATTTTATAAAAGCTTATTAAACTTTTTCCCTTAAGGGAAGTAGTTTATTATAATATCCTAATTTAATACTTAAATAGTATAGGGTAAGTTCCTAAGGTAATAAACTAAGGTTAATTAATTTATATTAGTAAAAAAAATAAAAAGTAATTTTAAGTAAGTATAATTATAAAGTAAGTAAAATATAATAAAGATTTAGTTTATATTTAATTTTAATACTTTATTAATAATTATTTATTAAAGTTATTTAAAAAGTATAGAAAATTAAATTTTATATATTTAATTACCATTATAGCCTAATCCAGGATTAAAAAGTATACTTATAATAAACTGGTATTTATATATTAGTATAAATAGTACTTTTCCTAAGGGATAAATCTTAGAGTAGTTCTATAGTTTATATTAGTAAAGTAATTAAGTTAGTAATAGGTAGTTTTATTATTAGCTAGTAATATAAATAAAAGTAAATATTTAGGTTTTAATTTAGTTATATTATAAATACTATAATAATAATTAGCTATTTAAGTATTTTAATAAGTAATATAAAATAGACTTATATACTTAGTTAATCTTAGGCTTATAAAGCTTATTAAATAAGTTAAATAAAATATAGTTTATATAGCTTATTAAAAGAGTTAAATAAGTATACTACTATTAGTTTATTAGCTAATAGTTAATCTAGCGGCGCCTACCCTATAGGCTTATTATTATAATTATAAAAGCTAGGTTATAATATAATATCCCCCTTTTATTAGTTTTATCCTTAAGACTTTACTTAATTTAGTATAAGTAACCTACTCCCTTTTTTTTTATAACTTTTTACTTTTATTTTTTTTTATTTATAATTCTAAAGTAATAATTTATTATTATATTTACTAAATTTAAAGAGTAAAGGATTAATAAATATAAATAATATAGTAATTTTTACTTATTTATTTTATTTTACTTAATTAAAATAAATAAATATTCTACTTATAAAGCTTTTAGATTTAAATATTATTTTATAAAAGGAGAATTTTTTTATTATTTTTCCTATATAATTATCTAAAAGTCTTTTTATAATATAAAATAGCTTTTTTTTATATAGTTTTATAAAGTAGTATTTTAGTATATTAAGTTAAAAGCTAAAATTAAAGAAGTAAAAGAAGAATATAAGTATAAGCTTAAATATTTTTATTTATTTAATATAAAGGTTAAGTATTTTTATAAAGAAAAGAAGTTATAATATAGAAAAATAATATATACTATAGTATAAGGTAATAATAATTTAAATAAATTAAATTATATTAAGTAAAAGAAGTAAAAAGTAAACGCCTTACGTTAAGCTAAAATCTTATTACTTAATTTATTTAATTTTATAACTATAGGTTTTATAATTAATATTATTAATTAAGATATTTTTAATTTTTTTTTATTAAACTTAAACTTTAGCAAAAGTTATTTATAAGGTTTTTTAAGTATTTAAAGTCTTTAATAAGTTATTATAAATTTTCTATTTTATTATATTTTTTTTATTTTACTAAGTATTTAATTTATTAACTATTTTTATTAAGTTTTATTATTTTAAATGTTTTAACTTTATATTTAAATTTCTTTCTTTAAATAATAATTTTATTTTATATAATGTTACTTATTTTTTTATTTACTAATACTTTTTTTAGTAGTAAAATATAAAAATTTAAATATATAGTTTTTTTTATTATCCTAGGGTAAATAGAAGATCTATTTTAAAATTAATAAGTTTAATTTTCTTTATAATTTTATAAAGTCTAAGTTTTTTAAAGTTAAGTTTATTATTTAGCTTATTAATTTTAATATTTAGTTATTTATTATTTTATAAATATTAAAGTAAATAGACTATATTTTTCTTTTTAAAGATTAATTCTTTAATTTTTCTAATATTTATAAATTTAATTATTTATTTTTTAATAAATTTAAGCTATATTTATAATTCCTAATATAGTTTTTTTAATTTATTTACTTTAATAATAGCTTTATTAATATTTTCTTCTTTAATAAAAGGTTAATATAAATTTAATTTAAACTTATAGTTAATATAAAATAGTAAGTAATTTATAAATTTTACTAATATATTATTATAAAATACTTAGGTAATTAATAAATATTTTACTTGATTATCTTAGTTAAAGTTAATATAATATTATATGTATATTTTAATAATTTAATTAATTTATTTAGTTTATTTATTTATTTAAGAGTAGTAAATTATACTAGCTTTATATTTTAGTTTAATTCTTACTATAAGTAATTACTAAAAGTTTAATATAAATATTAATCTTTTATTAAAAATAATTTTATTTAGTAGTTTATAATAAGCATAAATATTTTAGAAAAAAATATAAGCTAGGTTTTTATAAAGTATTTTTCTATTACTAAAATAAAGTAAGTTATTTTTAAAAATTAATTAACTATTATAAAAATACTATTTTATATTTTATTAATTATAAGTTTTTTACAAAGTAGAAGTTTAATAATATAGTTAAATATTATTAATTTTTAATTTCTTATTAAAATTATTAAAGGTTATAGTTTTCTATAGGGGAGATAGTATAATACCTTAGCTTATTTATATATTATATATTTTAATATAACCTTTTATATATATATCTTTAATACCTTTAAATTTAAAGTATTATATAATTTATTAAGTAGTTTTTTATACTTTACAGTATTTATTAAGCTTATATATATAAATTAATTTTACTACTTTACTTTATAAATTTTTTAATACTTAAATAAGTTTATTTAATATTAGGTATTTAATATTTATAAAAATACCTTTTAAGTATTATTTATTTTCTTAGGTTTTAATATATTCTTTTATATTATTAATAATTAAGTTATTTATTTTAATTTAGTATATTATATTAATTAATTTAATTATAAAGTCTTTATATTACTTTTTTTTTAATATTTAGGCTTTAACTTTTAGAATTTTTTAAAAATAGTTTAAGTATTTACTAAGTATATTAGTATATTTATTATTGAAATTATTATAGTATTTTATAATAAGTTTAAACTTAAAGAGTTACTTATAGTATTTAACTGATTTATAAAATAGTTTTTATATTATCATAAAGTAAGTAATATTTTATTAATTTATAAAAATTATTATTAAGAATTAGCTTTTTATATAATAGTATGTTTAATACTATTTACTAAATATTTAATATATAGTTAGAAATTTTTTATTATAAATAGAATATTTAAGTTTTAGTTTATATAGTTTTTTAAAAAAATAAGCTATAGGCCTAAGTTTTGTTTTATTAGTATTATTAAGTTAATTAAGTATTTTATTAATTATAAAGTTTAAGGTATTAATTTTAATAGTAATAGGTTTATTTAAGTTAAATATTATAAATATTAAAGTAGTAATAAAGGCTTATTTAAGGTATTTAAAAATATTTAAGGTATCTTATATAAGTTTAAATTTAATATTCTTTTTAATTAAGTTTATAAGTAATATAGTAATTTTTAAAAAGTCTTTAATAAAGTATTAGTAATAATTAATAAATCCTAAAAAGCTTTATACTTACTTAATAATCTTTAGGGGTTTTTAGTTATTAATTACTTTAAGTTTTTTAAGGTATATTTAAACTTTTCCTAAGGTAATAATATATCTTAGGAATATAACTTTTTATATATAAAAGTTATATTTTTTAGGTTTTACTAAGACTTAGTTATTCTAAAGTATTTATAATACTTTTTTAATGTATTTTTTATATTTTTTTAAATTTTTAAAATAAATAAGGATATTATTAAAGTATATAATAATAAAGTAATTTACGTAATCTTATAATATATAATTAATTATTTTTTAAAAAAATACTAAAGTATTTATAAATTTAAAAAATATTACTTAATATTTATAAAGTTTATATTTAATATAAAAGGTAGTTTTTTATTTATTGCCTTTTTTAATTTAAATAAGGTTATATACTTCTTTAAGACTTAGTAATATAAAGATTTTAGCTTTTATAAGTTAGTTTTTAATTTCTAAAATTAAGGGTAATAGTATAATATGTTTCTTAATTATTATATTTAATTATTTATAATTTATAATAAGTTAAAGTTTATTATTTTTTTTTAAATATAAATATAATTAAATATTCTACTAAGGATTTAAAAAGTTTAATATAGCTTTTCTTTAGCTAATTTTTAATTTATTTATTAAGTATTTATTACAACTTAATCTAATAGAAAAGTATAAAGTAAAAGTACCTAAAATAACTATTAATTAAATAAGCTAATAGTAGAAAAAAGTAATAAGATCTAGTGCTTTTATAATTAAAATAACTTATATAAATACTTTAAGTACCTTAAGGAGCAATAGGCTATAGTACGTTTTATAAAAATAACTAAATATATAAAATTTAATTCTCTATGCTTTTTAAATAGCTTAAATAAATAATTATTAATAAAGTATTAAAATTAAATATAAACTAATTTTTTATTATATTTTACTTACTTTATAATTATATTTACTTAAAGTTACTTTTTATTTTTTTTATTAATATAAATTAATTAACCTTAGTTTATTACCTTAGGAACTTACTTTATATTACTTAAGTATTAAGTTAGAATATTATATATTAATAACTTTTATTTAAAAAAATATTAAATATTTTTAAATAATATAAACTATTATATTTAAAGTAAAACTAGCCTTTAAAACTTTAGTTATTAACTTTAGTATATTTATTATAAATAATAATAAAAATATTACTATATAAAACTTACTTAATATTACCTTTTTTAAAAATAATTAACTTTTAGTACTTATTTAAAATATATATAAACTTAATAAAGTTTTAGTTAATAAACTTAATAAAAATAAATCTAAGATAATTAATATTAGAATATTTATTAAATAATAACTATTTTTTATATTTAAAAAAAATATTAAAAAACTTTATTTATATTTAATTTAATTTAAAGTATACTCTAATAATTTTAAAAATACTTTTAATATTACTAAAAAAAAGGTTTACTTTACTATTTTATATTTTAAAAGTACTACTTTAAAATAATTTAAATTTATTTTAAATAACTACTTAAAGAGTTTAACTAAAAAAGTAAAAAAATAAACTTAGTAAATCTTTAATAATTATAATAAATATATTTTTAAATTAAAAAAAGTATTTAAAAATATTAGCAAAAACTAAATAATTAAAAATACTTTAGTTATAATATACTAAAAAAAAAAGTACTTAAACTATATTATAAAATTCTAAAATATTACTATATACCTTAATTAAAATAAGTTAGTATTTATTAAATAGTTTTATAATAGTTTTAAATAAAACGTAAAAAAACAATATATAATATTAATTAATTAACTTATAGTTTAATTTTATTTATAAATATTTATATTTAAATAAATAACCTATTATATAAACTTAAGATTAGTATTACTTAATAATATTAGTAAAATAAATATTAAGCTAATTAAAGTAAGAAATAATATAAGGAAATTATTAAAAATAATAGTAGTAAATTAAGAAGAATAAATCTAAATATTCTATAGTATAAGAAAGAATTTAAGTACTATAATTATAGTAAAGTAAATTATATAGCCTATAACTACTAAGTACCTAAGAAAAAATATAAAAATAAAATCCTAGAACTAAGGAAAAAAGTCTATATTATAGATATAAATAAATAATCTTTTAATTTACTATAATAAAAAACTAATAACTACTTTTAATATAAGGAAAAACTAGGAGAATTAAATAAACTAAGAAAAATAACCTTATTTAAAAATATACTTAATTTAATTAAGAACCCTATAACTAAAGCTATAGCTTAATAAAACTATAGGCTACCCTTATATAAAAAATAAATTAAGAATATTACTAACTTTATTAAAAGTAAATTTAAGGAAATTAATAAACTTATTAAATTTTAATAATAAATTAATATATATAACCTTAAATAAAATACTAAAACTTTTATTTATTAAAAAATATAAAATAGACTTATATAATAGTAATTATATAATAAAAAATAATAAATTATTATAAGCCTATTCAAGCGGAAATATAAACTAGACTTAAGCTAATTATAACCCTATATATAAAAGCATCTGGTGCTAAAATAATAAAGGGTTAAGTTAGTTAAAAACCAGGGGGTTAAGTTAGTTAAATTAATATATAATTCCTATTAGCTTAATTAAACCTAAGCCCTACGCCATTAGTCTATATTTATACATTAGCTATTTTAATCTATAGGTTTAAAAAAGTAAGTATTTTAATAGGGGAATTCGACCGGACCTGTGACCCATAGCGGCTAGGATAAATGACTAAGCCGGGCTTGGCCCAGCTTGGTGGTATAAAGGAAGATGGCTTCCTTTATCTAGATAGAAAGAACAAGATAAGTTATCCTAACGAAATAAGACCTAGCTATAACGGCGGCCTCGTTCCAATTAGAACAAGGCCACAGCAGCTAGATCAAATAGCTCCTTAATCTTATTCTCATACCGTAGTCCTAATAGTAGCTAGACGAGCTAGGTTTCTTATAATATATTTAGGTATTATTAGGCCAGTTTAAAAATACATTCCCTAGCTGTTAATAAAATAGTAACTAAAACAGAGGGATCTTTCTATTATTCTATTATTTAATCTATAGGAAAGAAGCTAATTATTAAGTCTATTTTTACTAAGTTTATTATAAAAACACCGTTGCTTTAACTATAGATAAAAATAACAGGACTATTCTATATAAATACCAGCTTTATAAAGACTAAGTTAAGGAATTTATAGTTAAATACTACAGGAGCTAGATATAGATAATTAACGCTAGAATAAAATAAGGCTATTAATTAATTAAGCTTATAAAATAAAGGTTAAATAAAAAAAACAACAGGAGGTACCCCTTAGCTACCGCCAGAACCTGCACCTTTTATTAAGTCGCTATCTAGATTATAAGCTAAACTTTCGCCCTCCCTCTTAAGTAAAAGAAAAAGGGAAAATAAAGGGAAATAGTTTAAAAACTCTATCTAATTATTTAATTAAAATATTCAAAAGTCCTAGGGTATCTAAGTAATTTAATACCTAAACTAAGTAAAAGATAAAAGGTTAGTATTAAGTTACCTTAATATTACTAAAGACTTAAAGTTTTAAACTTCTTTTATAAAAAATAATAAAATAAAAACTACGCAGGGTAATATAAAAAAGGGATAATACTGCTAAAAGTTTTTTCTTAATACTAAAAAACTCCCTTTTTTAGAAAAGTATAAAGTAAAGATAACCTCTTAACTACCTAAATTCCTAAAGGGGTATAAGTAACTATAGTAAAGGATTATTTAATTATTAAATTAAGAGTAGATTATACCCATTAATAAAAAATATAAAATCTTTTTACCTATGCTAAATATAATTATTAAAACCTAAATTAGGACCTTAGTATTAAATATAATAATTAATAAAGTATAAAAAGTTAATAACTAGTTAAAAAAAAATATTATTTAATTAGCAGGATAATAAAAAACCAATTACTAAAAAAAGCTTAAAGTCTAGCTAAGTACTATTCTATTAATAAGTTATAAATATCCTCTTATACTAAGTTAAATAGTATTACTTTAACTAATACTTAAAAATATTTAACACCAAGGCTACTAATTAATTAACTATTAAACGTTAAAAACTAAAGGAAATCCTTTACTAAATTACCTTAATAACCGTTTAATTAGCTTAACCTAGGTATATTAAGCTCCTAGATATATAAATACTAATAGCGCCTACTTTATTTCTTAAGACTATACTTAAAGAAGGTCGTTAATCTACTACCTCTTTATTAATAAAAAACACTATTTAATTAAGAGGAATATAACCTTAATTAATTTATACTATGTTAAATTAAAGACTATAGTTCTAATATACCTCTAAACTAATCTCTCTTAAGCAGTATACTAAGCTTACTGTAAATTAACTATAAAGCTAAACTATAATAAATTAAACTTAAGGAAATAATTAATCTAATAACTAGGCCCCCTGTTAATAATAAAAAGCATTAGCCTATTCTTAAACCTACTATAAAGAAAGGGACCCTACCTATATACTAAATAAATAGTTAATAAAAGATAAAATACTTTATTAGTAATAATATATTAGGCTTCCTTAAAAAATATAACCTACTTGTAAAAGAATATAATAGCTTAGAGTAGGAAAAAATTAATTACTTAAGCTATTATATAAATAATAATATTTAGCTAAAAGTTAAATATTTAATAAAAGGAGCTACTTAGCCTAAGATTAAGAAAAAAATAAAATTATACTTTAAAAGTTATAATAATAATAAAAATATTTCCCTATATAACCGCAAAGCTTGCCTAGCTTATTAAAAACCTAAGACTAATTAAGTAATTATTAACTAACTCCTAAACTACTAGAGTACTTACTAAGAAATTAATAAAACTAATTAAATAAAGTCCCTAGTATATATCTAAAATATAATAAAAGTAATACTTTAAGCTTAGACTAAGGAAATTATAAAAAAGATAAAACTAAATAAGTTAAGCAACTTTAAAAATTATAAATATTAAAAGATTTAGAAGATATATAAAGCAAAAGCTACTAAATTAATTAATCTAAAGTAAAGTAATAAAATACCTAACTTATTTAACTAATCTTACTTAGACAGTAATAATAATTCTTCTAAGTATTAGAAGTATAAATCTTTAAAAATAAAGTAGACTTTAAGATCTACTAATAAGGCTAGGGGCCTTTGTTAAAAAGACTCTACTATTTAATAATTAACTAATTAAATAAATATAGATTAAAATCTATAAAGTTAAAGAAGAAAACACTTTTCTAAGAACTTACCTTAATAGCTAATAGGAAAATAAGCTACTTCGTAAATTAGCAAAAACCTTATTTTTTATAAACATAGTATTTTACTTTCCTAAAAGCAATAGGGGATTATCTAATTATAACTTAGACAGTAAGTTCTTTAGAACTTACGCTATAGAAAAAAGTAAACCTATTTACTTTTATTATAGTATACGTAACTACTATATAAAAGAATATAAGTTCTAAAAATATAATAAAAGTATAAAATTTCTCTTCTATAACCCAGAAGTAAAATACGCTAAACTTAATCTAAAGTAAATACCTATTTCCCCAAGACTATTTAAAAGTTTAACTAAAAAAGGTATAAATATAAGGAAAATAGCTATTATATAGGCTAAAAGCTTTAATCTTAATAATAACTAGTAAATATATATTAAAAAGGCTAAAGCTAAAATTCCTAAAGGGTAGAGCTAGGAGGCAATTCCTAAAGAACTTAAGATTATTAAAATAATTAAAAAAACAGCTTAAATATTAAAGTATAAACTACCTAAGGCTATAACCTTACTACTACCACCCTCTATTATAAATAAACCTTACCTTAAATTAATCGTAGTAAATATAATATGCTTTTTTAAAGAAGATTAATTAATTAGCTAGCAGAAAGACAGAGGATTAGACCTAGCTCTTAAAATAAACCTTATTAAACAAATACAAAAGGCAAATAAAACCTAAAAAAAAAAAGTTCGCAACCTTAATATTAGTAGCCTAAATAATAATTTAATAGTTAATTTAAACCTTAATTAAATAGTTATAGTTAAGGCTATTAAAATTAAAAGTTATAAATGCTAAAGAACTAAAGAGTTAGGTAGGGAAAATAAACCTATAACAGTAATACCATAAGCTAAATTAACTAATAAAATAACCAGCAGTACTAATACTATAAAAAAAGGCAAAGCTTACTATAAGCTAGCTAATATACCCTATATTAAAGCTAATAAAAGTTAGGAATATATTACAGCCTAAAAAGTAATCCTAAAAGCAATTATTAAGGATAAAATTAGCTTAAATATAAATATAATCTTAAAAGTAATACTAGAATTAACTATATAATTAGTAAATTATTTAATTAGTAAAATACTTGGAGTTAAATAAACCTAATTTATAAAAAAAGTTACAGTCCTTAAAAATAACTTAATAAAGTAATAGATATTAAATAACAACGGATTTATAAAAGTCTTGGCTATTAAAGGTACTTATCTACTAAAGTATAAGCTAAAGTAAGTTATAGCTAATATAGGTAAATATATAATAGCTATTATAACTATCTGTCTAAAAGATAAAATAGATATAAGGGAGGAAAACATATACGCCCGCCTATTTACTATAATAAATACAGCAATTAGCGGAAAATATAATAACTATAAGAAACTATTTAATTATAAGGAACTTAGGATAGGTAAGGATTACCTATAAGCTAACTTAATCTAGCCCGGCAAAATTATTAAGTAAATTTAAAACCTCCTAATAATATAAATTTAACTTAGCAGCCTAGATATACCTATTATAAAAGTATTAATTAATTCCAGATACTAGGGTAATATAATAAATATATAAATAGCCCGAGATCTTAATCTAATAATTATCCTATATAAAATAGTTACTAGAAGCTATTTTAAGTACTTAATTAAGATTATAGGCAAAGCTATTACCTAGGTCTACATTAGAAACACATAGGTTACTATCCGCATTTACATTATAAAAGCTAATATACTAAAAAACCTTATTTTAGGCATACTATTTATCTAGGCCTCCTAGTTAATATTTAATTATAAGCTTAAGAATAGGACTTTATATATTAAATACTAAATTAGGAGAGTTTAAGTTATTACCCTAGTTATAGGTATTATTAAGTAGAAAAATAATACCTTTAAGCGCTTCCCTAACTATTTAAAATAAACATTAACTTTATCTCTAGGTAAAAGGTTAATAATAAAAATTACCTAAAAAAACCTAAGTTTAATAAAGATAATATTAAGGTTATAGAAATCCCCGAGAACTACTCTAGAAATCCTGATAGAAATGCGCCCCATTTCCCCTTCTCCGCTAATTAACCCCTACACATCCTTCCCCCTGTCCGCCGCTGCGAAACGGCCTCCGTTACTAATTTCGCTTCTTTTTACCACCAGGTCCAGATGGAAACAGCCTTTGTTTTTAACCTGCGCCCTATACCGCAGGCTAATTATATTTTCACCTTTTAACAAACCCTTCTCCCTATATCTAACCCCTGGCTTTTTAAATAGGCCTTATTTCTCTACCTAACCCTTTTAAAAAATATTAAAAAGCTTTATTACTAAGGAAAAAAGGGGGATTTAAGAAGAGGGGGGGGGAAAAAAAAAATTAAAGAAAAAAAGAAAAAGTACTAGGTAGTGGTAGTATAATATATATATATAACTACGTATAGTCCTACTTTTTTTTTAATCTATAGGTTAAAGAAAGGTTAAATAAGCTCCTGCTTCCTCTTTAATCTATAGGTTAAAAAGCCTTGCACTTCCTCTCTTACCTATAGATTAAAAAAGCTCCTGCCTCTTATTTCCTCCTTACTTTTTCTTTTTCCTCTCTTCTCCCCTTTCTTTTTTATTATATTTTATAATATAAAAAAAAAGCTTTATTTACTTAGTCTTTATTTTAATAAACCTAAACCTACTATTATATATATTTTTTATAGATTTACGCTTAAGGTAAATATTAATTATATTTTATAATACTTTAGAAAGAAGTATAAACTTATATATAAGGCTTACTATAGACTTAACTAACTTATCTAATCTCTAAGCCTGCTAGACTTAGGCAGATTACTACCTAGACCTAATAACTCCGAAAGATACCCTTACCTTATAATATAAAAGGGGGCTGCCTATAAATATTATATATTTAGGTTAATAAGCCTAAAGATCCTTTTATAATACTTAAGGTAAAAGTATAAATAGTAAACTACTAAGTCTTTTAGTAAAAGCAGTTGGTTATAAAATTATATTTATAATAAACTATTCTTCTAAAGTTAGCTTATTAGTAATATATTATACTTATAGGAAGTTAATATAAACCTAGAGTTATAGTAGTTAGCTGCTGTAGTACTACCTAATTATATAGCCCCTGCGGAAGAAATATCTGCCCGTTTACGCTAATGTATAAAGGAGCTTTATATTAAAAAGCTATAGCACCTGTCTAAGGATAAAAAGTATATTAGTAAAAGCCAGTAGAATAATAATACATCTACTATATTAGCGGCCCTTATGTTAAGCTAAATATAGCGGACAGGCTAGGCTAACCTTTTAAAGAATATACGCTATAATATCTTAGTTATATTTTTAATACTTTTATATACCTACTCTAGCTCCCTCTAGCTAGTAATATATAATAGAAGGATACTTATAAACACTAGGGTAGATAAGGATAAGCTATAGTTAATAATAGCGGTGCTTAACTAGCTGCTTAACTACTGCTATAATATAATATAGTATATAGACGTTTTTATATATTATTAGCTCTAAAGCTAATTCACCGACTGCCTTTTTAAGGCCCCGTTCAAGCTTATTTCTTAATTAGAGTCTAAATATAAATACCAGCAGCTAATTAAGAAATACCTATGCTTCTAGCTCTGGCTTTAGCAGCTACTATAATAAACCAGTAATGCACTTACCTATTATACTCCCTTTAAAATATAGTATTATATACTACAGTCTATTTAATATAACTTAATATAAGATAGTTCCCCAGCAGTAGCAGTATAAACTATAGCTAATACTACTACTAAAAAAAGAAAAGAAGTAGAAAAAGTAGAAGAAAAAGTAAAAGAAGTAGAAAAAGCAGAAGAAGGTAATAATAATAATAATAATAATACTAGTAATTATAATAAGCTTATTAATAAGCTAAGTAATAATTCTAGCTCCTGCTATAGTAATAGTAATAATAGGTATAGTAATAACCTTAATATAAAGCTAGAAAGTAATAATAGTAAAGTAAATAAATAAGGTAGTAAAAAGGATAGCAATATACTAAAAGATTAACAGCTGCCTAGTAAATCCCCTAGGTCTAAAGATCCTATTATAAATACTTTACTACGCTTCCTTTATAATATAAGAATAAAAGATTTTATAAATAGTTAATTAAGCTTAACTATATTAGTTTACTTTAGCACTATCTATAGCCTCTTATACTTAAATAGGGCTAACTTCCTTTACCCTGCTTAGTTTATAATATATTTATCCAGCCTTATCTACTACATCTAACTTATTTTAATTAAAGCTATACTACTACGCAAGGCCTATAGATATATTAGGATCTTAGCCAGGCCTTACGTAAGCTAGCTTACTATATTATAGGGCCTCCGCTAAAAGAAGATATATAATAAATACCTATCTCCGCTAGGTAAGTTCCTTAGCTTATTAGTATTTAGCTATACCTTTTACTAATTAAAGATCCTAGTATTTATATTTAAGTAAAGTAATAATAGTAAGGAGATTTCCTAGGATAAGGATTAGTAATTAATTATAATAGCCTTTTGCAGCTTTATATAAAAGGTCCTTTAAACTATAGTTCAGATATCTAAGCGCCTTATATATAACTAGGAACCTCTAACCCCTAACTTTAAAACTATCTATAATAGGCTATCTAACTCTACTACTAACTACTTATTTATTATAAACCCTATTAATTAACTATCTGGTTTATATTTAAAGCTCTTAAACAGGGCTTACCTAGCCCCCTTTAATAGTCTTTTACAGTAGGTATATAAGTAGGGAGAAGGAAGTTAAAATATAGAAGCTATAATATAATACCTTAAGCTTTATAATAAGCTTTTTAAAGTTATTATACTATTAGCCTATATTAGCAGCAGCTAAGGGGGTAAGATTATAGAGCTCTTAACTATAGAGTATATAAATACTACCTTAAGGCTTTAAAGTATTTACTTTTATATAAGGTATATATTCTTTTTAACCTATTATTATAAAGTATACCTAAGGATAAATAATAAGTTCTAGGTTATATAGTTCCTCCCTAACCCTATAGCTTTTATTATATATAACTACCTAGTTTTTATTAAACCGCTTACCTATATACTACAGTAGACCTACTTCTATAAGGTATTTAATTAGGCCTTCCTTTTTTATCTAGCGTTAGGCCCAGGCAGCTGGAAGATAGTGCTATTTTCTAATATACTACTATACTTTTATAAAATTAGCCCTAGGGTACCCGCAGGACTTAGTACCTAGCTTTATCAGTAGGTCTTTATTACTATTACTAAAAGGTACGTCTAGGCTACTTCCTAATACTTTAACTAATATAATAAGGTAGTAGCTAATAGTAAGCCTAATATAGTATTTACTTAGTAGAGCGGCTACAGGCCTAAGTAGAAATATATTATATATAGGCTTAATGGCGCCTACCTATACTAGCTATAGCTAGCGCTACTATAGCTATATATATATACGTCTAAGTAGTAGTATACCTTCCTTTAATTAAATAGAAATATAAAAACTAATACTACTGCTAAGTGATTTAACTAGCCTTATAACTTATAGGTATCCTTGAGCGCCGCCGGAGAGTATATAGCCTAAAAGAGGCTGCTTATAGACCTACCGCCGCCCTTACTATAACCCCTAACCCAGCAGCCTGCTAAGCATTAGTACAGCAGGCTACTATTACTATTACTAATACCTTAGGAAGATAACTACTATAGTAATAACTCCTCGGCTACTGCTACACCAGCCTTAGTAACCCCCTAGGCAACAGAAGATAGTAAACTGCCTCCAGGCCTGTCTAATACTACTTATCCTAATAGGCTGCTTAAGAAAAAGGCTAGCTGTTAGAATAAATATAGACTATTTATTTACCTACCAGATCTTAGGGTATTTATCTACTGTAAGTATAGGTTTACTGTTATAATAACTAAAGTAATAATATATCTATGGCTTAGTAGGTACTGCTATATACTTACGCTATTATAAAGACGGGTTATCTACTCTACTATATAGCAGATATTAGATATAATTTAAAATTAGGTAGAACTAGGAAGGTTTTAGTTCCTACTGCCTATAATAAAGCTAATCCTATTTATTTAACCGCTAGTAGAAAATAGAATAAGGTATAAGTATTACCTAAAGATATATTAGTAGCTAGGGTATATACAGGAGTATTTACAAAAGGTATATAAGTAGAAGAGCAATTAAAAGAAGGGAGGGAATATAGTAAAGAAAACCAGAGAGTAGTATAATATCCCTTAGACAATAGGTATATATTACCAGCAGCTTTTTCTATTAAAAGCTGCCAGTAGTTAATTTAAAGTTAGTTAGGTAACTAAGCTAGAAGTATAAACTAGGTATATAGGTAGGTAAGGGAGTAAAATATATATATATATATATATATACTAAGTATATATAATAACACTACTGTTAGTAACTAAGGGTATAAGTATTAACAGCCTTTTTAACCTATAGATAAAGGGATAAAGATCTACTTTACTTTAATCTATAGGTTAAAAAGGCTACTAATAGCCTACTCTACTCTAATAATAATCTTAATAGTAGGTAGGTAAATAGGTAGGTAGGTAGTTATAATAGTCCTATTGGAAACGGGCCTCGTTTCTGCTTCTCCGCTAATTACATCTGTTTTTATTTTTTACGCTAGATAAGAAATAGGCCGCGTTTCTACTAATAACTACTATACTACTACAGCTTATTAAAGAGGTTATTAGAACTGTCTACTATAGGTATAACTACGTTAAAAAAGCAGAGGATAGAGGTTATTAAAGACTAGGGGGTAAAGGTTATAGAAGCTTAAGGAGTATTTTTATTAGCTTAAATAAACCTAACCCCTACAATTACCTATGCACTAAGTACCTTTAATTTATAGGTTAAAGGGCAGTAAGGAGGATTACTAGTATAATATACTAACCTTAACCTAACCCCTACAGTCAGCCCTATATTAAGCACCTTTAAACTATAGGTTAAAGGGCAGTAAGGGGGATTACTAATATAATATATTTTTAAGCTATAGATTAAAAAAGCTACGAAAATAAAGTTTAAAAAAGTAAAATCTTTTTATTCCTCTTAATAAGAGTTTCCTAGTATTCTCTTATAAATAATTACTAAAGATTTAGATCGGAAAGATCTAAATCCTTACCTATTACCAGCGTAAGAATACTAGTAATATTTTACTTAATAACGTCCCCTTACTACGCTAGATCTACCTATAAACTAGCTGCTTTATTCTTAGATATTTATACTATATTTTTATTTACTTCTAGTATTTACTTTTTTACAGGGATAGACTTATTATCTACGCTCTTTATATTCTTTAGTAGGGTTATATTTCTAAGCGTAAGAATACTAGTAATATTCTACTTAACCCTTAACCTTAAGCGCTAGATCTACTTATAAACTAGCTACTTTATTTAAATATTTATACTATATTTTTATTTACTTTTAATATTTGCTCTTTTACTAAAATAAACTTATTATCTATGCTTTTTATATTCTCTAGCGGGGTTATATTACTAGGCGGTTTATTAACTTAATCTTAATCTCCATAGTTAGAAAAATAATCCATGCTTTATTAAAATATATAGTTTAGGTTACGTAGGTTAGAAAGCTCTATTTAAGCTTTATATATTATTAAGGAAAAAGCTAGAGGAGAAGGATAGCAGGTGGAGGGTAAAAGTAAGTCTTCTCTAATATATTTACTTTTTTAATTTATAAATAAAAAACTTATATAATTATTTTTTCTTTAAGTTTCTTTAGCTATAATAAGCCTTTTACTTCTTTTTTTCTTTTTTTTTTTTTTCTTTCCTTTTTCCTTCCTTTACTTTATTTCCTTTATTACCCTTAATCTATTAATTAAAACCTCTAGTATTATTACTACCTTTAGTAGTACTATTACTATTACACAAGGTAGTTCAGAAATAAATATAAGGCTAACTTCTAACTAACACCTAATAAAAACCCCTTTAGTTAATTATAAATCCTAAGGTTAATTATTTAAATAATCTCCTAATATTAACCTATAGTATTAAAGACCTAGAGTTAGTTATTACTATACTAAAGCTAAAGAATATTATATTCTAATACTCCCCGTCGTAAAATAAGAGCCTTTAATATAGGTCTTTAAGCGCTTTAGAAGAAAGTAATAGAGACCTAGGCTTATTTATATATATTATACTTAACCCTCTTTATAATAAGTACTAGCTTTAGCTACTGGATTTTAAATATAAAAAATATAAGAAGTAGAGCAACCTGCGTAATCTATACTAGTCCTACTAATCTAGTAGTACTTTATACTAGGAGGCTTATGTTAAGAAGGATATATAGGCTATAGAGGAGATTCTAGACTACTGTAAGACATTATGGAATTTTTTATAAAAAACGATTTTTATAGTACCTTTAGTTAAAATAAAGAACGTCGAGAAGAGGATCTTTAACATTAGGATACTAGTCTTAGAAAATAACTAAGTAGCTATTAATATAATTAAAGTATAGTACTATACATAGGCTTAGATAAATACTTAGGTTTTAGGATTAGGGAGGTATAAGGCTGTTTTAATCTATAGGTTAGCAAAAAGACCCCCCTAATAGTAACTCTCCTTTAATACTACCTAGTACTATTACTATAATCTCTTTTTATAATTCCTTTTCTCTTATTAATAAGAGATCTTTTATCTATAGGTTAAAATATTACTATAAGAGATCTTTATCTACGGATTAAAATAGCCAGTTTAATAGTAATAAAGCCTTCTTATAGCTTTACCTACTAATAGGTTATAGGGTTACCTACGCCCTTCTTTATATACTAAAATCCTAGCCGTTTTAAACTACGGTTAAGTTAATATTTAACCTTATAAAGTTTATTATTACTTATATAATATATCTTTATATTATCCTTAAGATCCCTATAATAATAAAAAGAAAGAGTACCTACCTAGTAGTAAGTATTTACTTTATTTACGTTTAGAACATATACCTAATACAGGTCTCTGTCTATTATAATAACCTTTATTCTTTCTTTCCTACCTCCCTCCTATTTTTATTTCCTTCCTTCCTTTATTCCTTCCTTCTTTTATTACTCCTATCCTACCTTTTTCATTAATTAATCTACTATTTATAAGTTAAAAAAGCTTACCTACGTATATCTATACTTAACCCCAGGCTTCTGCTATCTACAGCTACTAGGTAGTATTCCTACCTAGCTATAAAGTATACGTTAACTTTTACACTAATATTATCTACAGCCTCCTCTACCTAATAATAATTCTATAATAAAGAGCCTTTAAGACTTAGTCTTCGGAACCCTAGAGGTACCTTAGTAAATATACCCTACAGACAGTAGCTGTAAACTAAAAAATATTACTATTAAATTTATACTATCTTAAATATAGGGCCTTAAGTAGGCTTTATTAAATAACTTAATAAAGGATAATATAAAAATTAGATTATTTATAAGACTTCTTACCTATAAAGATCCAGGTACCTTTAAGATCTAGTTAGTTAACCTTAGTAGTTAATAAATATAGAAGTCAGTAGACCTTACTGCTAAAGATAATATATTTACAAGAATAAAGTTAAGGGCTATAAAGGTTAGTTTAAATAAGTATATAATAGTTAAAAGTAAGCTTAAGGTAAAGATAAAGGAGGACTACGGCAAGGAAAGCGGCTTAGTATTTAACTTTCTTTAGTAAATAAAGCCACTATTATTATACTTTATATTAAATAAACTAAAGGATATAGGTATATTAGTTACTATGCAAAACTAAGCTAGCTTTAGTATTAATATAGCATTAGGTATATAATATATTAAAGGCCTTTTTAATCTATAGGTTAATAAGGGAAAGGTTTAATCTTTATCTATAAATTAAAACAGCTAGGTCGGTAGAGTAGAAGGCGGGTGGGCAGCGTTTTTAATCCAGAAGTGGTATATATAGAAATAGAATTCCCTATCTATAGGTTAAAACAGTTACATAAGCTAGCGAAAAGGTATTATAACCCTAACCTATGTAGGATAGCGCTAAGTAGAATAGCGTAAAATATATTTTACATTTACTATACTAAATATCCTATTTATAATAAGTCTTAATTTCTAAAGCTTATATATATAACGCTGCCCTAAAAGGCTTCGGTATTATTTAAGTTATCTTAGAATAACTGCAGCTTTACGCTAAGGGTAATAGCTGTATTATATAATACTTACTAAAATTATAAATAATATTAAAGCAAAAAGGGGGTTCCTTAGGTAGTAAATATCTCTATAGTATACTAACTACCTAAGTAGTAGGTAGTATTCTTTAATTAAGCAAAGTAGCTACTAGGTATATAGTAAATAATAGCTACCTAATACTATACCTAGGATATTAAAGTTATAGTTTATATTAACTTAGTTAAAAATTATTATATTCTACTAGATTTCTATACTATATAGCTTTTTTTTATATATTTTATAATTCTTTATATATAGTTATAAGTATTCTACCTAGGTATTTAACTCTTCTTAGCTACCTTATATATAATATAATAACCTTAAGTATTTAAACTAAAATATTTATAAATACCCTAACCTCTTATATAACGTAATGCTTATATATATAGAAGCAAGGTTCAGCAGCTGTTTTAATCTACGGGCAGAGGCTTATGTAATACAGGCCCCTTTCTAATTTTCCTATATATAGCCCTCTCCCTCCTTCCTTCCTTCTAACTTTCCTCCTTCTTTTTCTTCCCTTTTTAGTACTTTACCTATATAAGATTTTTTTTATTAAGTAAGCTCCTATCCGTAGTTTAAAAAAGCCAGCCACCCCCCTACTTATAGATTACTCCTACCTTAAATTTACTATAAAGCTATAATCTTTTTACTACTTTAGGTATTATTAGTATATAAGCATAGATATCCTCTACGCTTATATTCCTTTATAGACTACTTACGCTAAGATAGCCCGTATATTTAATACTAAGAAAGACCTTATTATCTTAATAAGCTTTAAGCAAAAGAATCCCTTAATTAATTAAAGGTATACCTAAATCTAACCGTCTAATATTACTATTAAGTATTATATTATCTAAATATAAGGTATTTAATATACCTCTCCGAAGATATTACTTAAGGATAATACTAAGATTAGTTTTTTTATAAGCCTCCTGGTTAACTAGGCTTTTAATAGTTGTAAATTATAGCTAGTAGACCTTAGCTACTATTATACTATAAATGTAGTTTAACTTAAGGCTAAGGGTATAGTAGCTAGCAAAGAGGCTGCTAAGGTAATTCCCTTTTCCTAGCTTCTTATTAATACTTTATATATATTAATAATAAAAGATATTTTACTATAGGTTAGTAAAGTACATAAAGGCTAAGGATATATTAAACTTAAAAGTAAGTAGTAAGATAAGTAAGGAGGGATAAAGCGCTTACGAATTCCTTTATAAAATAAAGCGTAAGCTAGAGGTAAGCTTAGGGGGGGAATTAGGGGCGTTTATAGAGCGTAAGGTTAATAATATTAGTATACTAATTAAGGAGTAGGGCGTTAGATAATATTTTATAAAGCTACCTAAAGTATTAGGTAAGTAAGTTTATATATATAAATTAGGTAATACTTATTGCTTATACTAATAGATTATATAAATTCAGGCTTTTTATATATTTACCTAAGACCTATAAGCCCTTTTATTTTAATAATATTTTACTTATCTAACCTATAGATAATAAAAGTTAGCGTAGTTGTTTTATTATATACCAGTAGGTATAGCTGGCCTTTTTAAGCCGTAGATAGTAATATCTCTATTTATAACTTAAAAAGGCCGTTATCCTTCCCCCTATCTAGCAAAACCCCTAATGTAAGGATATTACGTAACCTTATTTATCTTAATTAACCCCTAATATAAGCCTTATCTAATATAACCTTAGACTAATTATCTAACCCCTATCTAATAGTACAGTTCTTATTTAATAAGACAGTTAGGGTTAGAAAAGAACCCTATTCATCCTATAGGCTTACCCTAACCTAATAGATTAATCTTAATCTAAATATACTAACGTTGGCCTACTAATATAGCTTTAACCTAATAGACTAACATCAGACTAATAAAATACTCTTAACCTAATACTAAAATAATAACTATATACTACTACTTTCCCTTTTATATAATCTCAGTATCCTAATATTTAAATTATACCTATAACCTTAAAATATTTATTACTAAATACCTTATTTTTAACCTACAGGCTTTAAGTTAAAGGTATATATTTCCGCTTAAATGTACTTTTTATACTAATTCTTCCCAGTAGTATCTAGCTTTTATACCTTAATTTACCTACTTTACCTAAGTACCTTATAATATTTAAATTATAATATAGTAACTTACCTTACGCTAGTATACCTACTATACCTACTATATTATACTTAATAAAGTATATACTTATATATAAGTATTTAGTATCCTCTGCAGGCTTTATAGTATTACATCAGCTTCTGCCAGTAACATCAGTATTTATAATACTTATACTAAATCACAGGTCACTTTCTAAGAATATTATACTAAGCTAGTACCTAGGTCTAAGCTCTATTATTATAATATTTATTAAAGTACTTACTTCTTCTTCTTTACTATAGATAGACTATATAATATATTTATAGCTATTTACGGGGAATATAATCTCGCTATCCTATAAATTAGCTTAAGTAACCCTTAGCCTATCTCTTTATTATACTAAATACCTAGTAGAAGTATATTATAAAACGCTGCTAATATTAGCTTTAAATATAACGTAAGTTAGCTAGATAGCCTAAAGGATCTTATACTTTAATATCTTAAGACAGAGGAAATACCTTAGGGGTGCTTTACCTATATAATTAAGGAAATTCTAGTAAAAGGTTTAGTTATATAGTTAATTAACTAAACCCTTAAGCTAGATAATACCCTAGTTTTTAAGCCTACTCCTAACTTAATAGTTTTCTATAATAGTTCTACTTAACTCTACTAGGTAAAAAGTAAAAAAGAGGCTATATATAGGTCTACGTTTACTTTTTTAATTATCTTTATAAATAAGTTTTTCTATTTTTAGTTAAGGTTAAACTTTTTAAAATATTCTTACGTTAGTATATTAATATATACCTAAGGTAGGCCTATAATAGAGGCCTTTGTAGTTTATAGTAGATTAGTAGGTAGGGAGTTATCTTTTTTATTATATTTTATATTATATTATTAGCTAATACCTAGTAGGTAGTATAATAATAATAATCTATACCCTTTTTAATCTATAGTCAGAAGCTAGGTCCTGCTATTCCTAATCTATAGGTTAAAAAGGCTCCCTACCGCTACAGTTTCCTACCTAGTAGTTTACTAACTAAATATATATCTTTATCTATAGATTAAAAACCTTATAATATTATTATATATACTTATAACCTATTGTAAAAACTACACTAGATAAACATAAAAAATCTAACCTTTATACTTAAACCCCTATCTTATTAACTAAAATCTTTAACTTATAGAATAAATAAATAACTTAAATAAAAATTCTAATTAATAGATATATATTTTTAAAATATATACTTATAAATAATATTATATATTTCCTTTATATAGCCCTATAGCCCCCTACTATATATCTATTATATTATTTAATTAAGTAACTTTATATACTCCAGGTATATTTAGCAGCCTGTCTAAAGATAGTAGTAGTATCCTATATAATCTATTATCTATTACTATATAATAACACCAGTTATAAAGGATAGTACTACCGTTATTTTATAGGTAGTTTTCTAAATACCTTAATATACTTTTATCTAGTACTATATCTAGTGCCTAGTACTTAGTAATAGTATAAATACTTTCCTTAGAAATCTATTAAAAGTACCTAGGCTTATATATTAATAACTACGCTAAGGCCAAGTAAAAGAGGCCCTTCTGCTATACTTTATTAGAGTTACAGTAGTTTTAAGGAATATAAGCTATAAGGTATTAATTATAGCTCTAGCTAAATATCTCCTATAGAAGTTTATAAGTATATATAAACTACAGCTGCTTTATAATATTATAGTTAATATTACCCTCTGCTATAAAAATAATTACCTGCTTTTACATAAGCTTTAACTCCTGGTATAAGTTAAATAAGTTAGTAGACTTAAAAACTACCTAATTAACTATAGTCTTATAGTTAGTACCTAGCCTCTAAAGGTAACTAATAGTTTACAATATAATAGGTATATTAGAAGGCTACTTAACTATTAGGCTATAGCTATACGCAAGGTATAGGTTTATGCTTAGAGAGCTAAGCCTTATTAAAATAATAAAGTAGTTAACTTAGGCACTAGGGTTATTAAAGCGCTATTATACCTTATTATACTTAGCTTAGCTATACTTACTCTTTATTTATAGAATAAATAGGTTAAGGTAGCTAAGGATAGTAGATAAGATTTTACGGAGGCGCCTAGGGTTAGTAACGTAGGTAAAAAAGCAGGTTTAGCTAAAAGGGACTTATATCTATATTAAGGGATAATAGTAGTAAATAAGCAGGTACTTCTTCTTTATTAAAAGCTAAAGTATATAAGCTACTGTAAAAGCCAGCTTTAGTAAGGGCCAGTAGACTACCTTAGCTATACTTATGCAGTTAGTCAGGTATAGTATATAATTATTAATTCTTATTAAGTAGTAGTACTATTATAGGCCGCCTATCCTATTATTTTAGATAATATCCCTTATTTTATTAACGCCTGCGGTAACTTAGCTGCTACTATAGCCTGGCCTGCTCCTGCTACTAGACTTAAAGGAGGATACCTAGGTATTACTGCCTATTACTTAGGTTAATAGCTGCTTTATAGTATTAAAGTTAGACAGTAGCTTAATATTATAAATATTTAGCTAGGTTAGGGTATAGAACTTATAGTTTATTAATATTAGTAATAGTACTTATAAAATAAAGATATTTTACTAGTTGTTTATATCTCTAGCCTAGTTATTACTTTGCTTATTAGTTAATCTACTAATATACTATATAATAATAGACTTTAGTATCTGCTTATTAGCTTTATTAGGCGTAAGGCTAACGGTCTGGATTAGGGCTAGTAGTATACCTTTACCTAGAGTTACCTTAGTATTATCTAAAAGCTTTATTATAATACCTATGTAGTATTTAATAGCTAGTAGGTCTTAAATAGGGAGAGCTTTATACTAAGTAACTTTAGGCCTTTAACTATTTTTATTACTATAGTGCTTAAATAGATCTAGGTAAAGTATTTAAATTAGTAGGTTTACCCTATAGATAACCTTATAGAACTTAGTGTTTTTACCAGCTTTATTATTAACTTTAACGTAGGCAGCTGTAATACTTATATTATTAGTATTTATCTTTTAAAAAAATACAGCTATAGTTTTATTACTAAACCACTAGTTAATATCTTTAGAAGTATTATTACTAAGAGGATATTATAAAAGCCAGTTTTAATATTAAATAAGCTATAGGTAGTTAGTAATATCCTTAAGGTAGTTAAATAAAAAAGTAGCAGAAATAAATATAATAGTAGTTTTATTAAGTAGGTTAACTAGGTTGTAAATATTAGCTATTAGGTTTTTAACTACGTACCCTTTGTCTATAATAACCTAGTTAAACCTAGTATTTTTAATTTTTAGAATCCGCTTTGCCCTTAATATACCTTCTTTAATATTCTATTCCTCCTCTTTATCTTTATTTACCTATTTACTACTAGTTCTCCTTTAAGATATATAAGTAATAGTAGTAGTATATAATATAAGGAGCAGCTTACGGTTTATTTTAAACTAGTTAGCCTTAGTATTATATTAATTAATCTACTCCTAGAGCTTGGCGGTATTATTAAGCGTTTTAAACTTTTAGAAAAGGTTATTATAAATAATTTAAGTATTATAGTAGATAGTAATATTAAGGTATTCTAGTAGTAGTAGGTTAGTTAGCTTTTTAAATATTTAGTTAAAGATAGAAGTAGGTATAAAAAGGTATAATAGATAGAATTTTCTTACTTTCTTTAGTAGTTTTTATATCCCAGCTGTTTTTTTATTAATATTATACCGTAGGCTAAGGTTATAGAGGTAAAATAAAAAAGCATAAGTCTATGTTTTCCTAAGGCTGTAGTTATTTATAAGTAAGGCCGCCTTTAAAAAGCTATCTTTACGTTAGTATAGCTTATAGGCGCCTATAAGAAATAGGAATATTAGCTAAATCTAGTAAAGGTATAAGACACTTTAAAAGAGGGGGAAATATACTAAGCACCTAGTGCAGCTTACTATTCTATCGCTTTTCTTTTAGGCCAGAGATATAAAATACCTCCTAGTTAGTAACCTAATTAAAAAGGACGCTAAATGCCTCTATAGTATCTTTTATAATACCCCATCTGCTAAAATCTAACATAAGTTACTTTTCTAAGTTAGTTAGGGTATCGTCTACTGATAAGCTAGGGCAGGTGTCCTTAGGAGCATGCTTATTAAGCTATATATAGAATTCTTCTACCTTCTCTAATAGGATTAGCGCCTAAGTTAGGAGATTAGTCTACTTAGCTATCTTAGCCTAAAAGTTAATACTAGAGGTAAAGGCGTTAAATATATCTTAAAGTTACTTTTTAATTACCTTTAAGATCTAGTTATTAAAGTTAATACTAGTATTAAAGTTAATTATAATACTAAGGGTACTTATAATCTTATCTAACTTTACTATTTTTTAAATCTTATTAACAGTAGACTATAGTAGGCTGCTATATATTTTAGCTAAAAATCCTATAATATTCTAAAAGGCGTTCTTATTATTATCCGCTAACGTTTACTATATAATATTACAGTTTACTTAGCTACTATTTATATTATACTAGACTTTAGGTAACTTTTTTAATATAACGTAGATACTATTTTTAATCCTATCTAGCTTTAGATTAGCTATTTTACTACAGTAGTTCTTTATATACCTTACTACTATCTAAGCAGCCTGCTAGTTATTATAGTAGTAGCCCCAGAGGCTATTATTAGTATTATCTTTATTAAAGTTATTATATAGGAACTAGCTTAGGAAGAATATTATAAAGTAGTAACAGCAGGTAATAAAAGTATATATAGTATTTATTTTTAAAGAATTACCAAGCGCTATATCCTCGTTAAGGGTATACACTTTACCTACTAAATTAGCAATAATACTATATATATCTTTAAGATTCTTCTATAATATCTTTATACCGTTTTCTATTCAGCTAGTTAAAAAGCGCCTCTTTACCTAGCCAGCCTGTAGTATTTTTCCGTTTTTTAAAACCGTAAGGTATTTAAAGTAGGGGTATATAATTCTAGCTACTAAAGAAAAAGGTTAGTAAAAATATAAAAAAAAAAGAGAGGAAGAGGTAAATAGTAACTAGGCTTTTTCAGTCTATAGATAAGAAATCTAATTAATAAATTAAGTAGTATTAACTTAAAGGGAATAGCTGGCCTTTTTAATCTAAGGATAAACTTCTTTAGCTATAGATTAAAAAAGCCTAACTGCTAATTAACTCCTTATAAAAGTAACTTTACTAAGGGAAAATTAAAAAGATAACTTACTATCTTTATATAGTATAGTATAGGCTATCTAGGTATTTTTAAGACCTAGAACTACTGTTATATAGTTAATATTTATATACTTAGTAACTATAGTAAATTAGTATCTAGGCAGCTATAATATATTTTTATTCTTTTTTTTAACCTTTTTAGTATTTATTAATATATCTCTTAGCTATGTAAACTTAGCCAGGGGCGTTATAAAGTATATACTATAAAGCCTAGGGTATAATAGTTTTCTAATTTTAAAGTCTTTCGGAAATAGTATATAAGCTACGTTAGGTAGCGTCTAGGGGGGGAAAGAGTATAGCCTAAGTAGCTAGACCTAGGAGATCTAGTTATTAATAAGGTACAGCCTTTACGCTAGGTATTAATTAAAGTTAGGGTTACTTTTATCTCCGTTAGTATTAGGCATCCTATTAGAGCCTTTTTTATTATCTAAATCGCTAGTGTTACTACTATTGCTACTATTACTGCTATTATTATTACTTAGGGAGTTTACGGGCCTTTTGCCTTTTTTATCTTTCTTACCCTTCTTACCTTTTTTACTTTTTTTACTTTTTTAACCGCTAGGTTTTTTACCCTTTTAGCTACTAGGTTTTTTATCTTTATCCCCTTTACTACTGCTATTATTAGTCCCTTTATTAGATTTTAAGTTCTTACCCTTGTTTACTAAAGGTTTATTACTACTGTCTTTATTACCTAGTATATTAGGCTTAGGTCCCTGGTTATCTTTATAACTAGGGTCAGGTATCTAAGATCTAATTATACTACTACTACTAGATCTGGCAGTATTATTATAAGCCTAGGTCTAGGCTAGCGCTGCCCTTTAGCAGTTATAGGCACTCTGCCTTAGTAAGCTTATTAAGCTTCTGTAAAATAGCAGGCGTAGTACAACAGGTAGCGCAGGGGTACTGGGGCTACTGCTTAGGCTTATTTATATACTAGTCTATGCTATAAGCCTTATATATTAAAAAAAGGTATTTACAATAGTATTACTAAGTTACTTATAACTATATATTAAATACTATTTATTACCTCTATTACTATTATTAATAAGGGTTATTAATAGCCTTAAGCTAGGGGTTTAGTAGACGGACCTGCTTTATAAGCTCTTAGGTATAGCGCTTGGCGTTTTATTAAATATTATATAGGGTAGCGTCTTAATACCTTTATAACTATAGGCTAGTTAATTATTACTACTAGGGCTATTAGCCTTAGTATTATTATTAACCTTAGTATTATTATTAACCTTAGTATTATTATTATTATTACCTCTATTATCTTTACCAAGTTTTTCTTTATATAGGTTTATATTTTATATAACTTCCTTATTATCGGGGCTGCTTTATTAACTATTTTTTAGTAATTATTTAAGCTGCTTTACAGCCCAGCTGCTTAGTTTATTAGGTAAGCTATCTGGTTTCTGTTTTAAAAATCTCTTTAAGTACCTAGTGCTAAGCAGTAGTATTTTACTACTACTAAAGTCCAAAGACCTTATCTATCTCTTTATATACTTATATATATAGAAGGCTATATAAGGTTAAGGATCCTAGTAACGGCTGTAAAAGAGGATATAGGTAAAGTAACTTATATAGTATTAAAGGCGTTAGTTCTATTACTCTTTTCTAAAATAAGATAGTTATAGATTAAGGTAAAAGGTTAATTTCCTATAATAAAAATAGGCGTAGAAGAATTTCTTAAGTAAAGATAATAAGAATATAATAGGTAGTTAAGTAAGGTATTTCTTTTTAGTAGTAAATAGCTATTATATTTAATATAATCTTACTATAAATAAAAAGTCTTTTTATTTTTTAAACTATAGTACTGCCTATATCTAATATTTATATCTATTAGATTTTATTTCTTTTATTTTATTTCTTTTTTTCTTTTATAAAATTATTAATATATATATATACTTTATAATAAAATTAGGCTAATAGCCTTTATATAGGCTTATATTTTTAGTAAGTAAGCGGTTATTATATAAGTAAATAAGGGGATAGATATAAATAGCTTTAGTTTCTTTATCTATAGTATAACTTAGGGCTTGTGTATAATATAAAAATATATCCTTTCTTTTATATAAATTATTTATATATATTTATATAATAGAATATATATAGGCTACCTTAATAGTAAACGTAAGTGTAATTAAGTTATATTTCAGCAGCCCTTTTAAACTACGGGCTAGATTTGCTGCAAATAGCACTAGTGATATTATTAAAGGCTTAGGATAGGGCTAGTACGTAATATAAAGATCTATCCACCAGTATTTTTTTTATCTAAGGCTAAAGGGTTTATTTATATAAAATACTAACTAGCGTTTATATAATAGAATATATATAGGCTCCTTTAATAGTAAATATAAGTATATTAGGCTAAATATCTACTGCTTTTTATAAATATATAAAAGCTTATAAACTATACTACCTATTATAAACTATAGTAGTCTTTTATCTACCGAAAGTAAAAGAATAAGGGGTTATACTTTAGTATAATTCCGCTAGGCTCCTACTTATTTAATAAACGGAGGTATATAAACTAGCGGAAGGTATTTTTTATTAATATATACCTCTATCCTCTACGTAAAGTTAGGATCTATTAGCTATTCTATTATTTATTAGCTTATCTACTCTTTTTTACTAAAGCTATTACTTACAGTAGGCTATATAAACTTTAACTTACTTAGTAGATATATATATTTACTAATAACTAACTACAGCTTTTTAATTAGTTAAGTTATATTTTTATTAAGCTTAAACTATTATAGAATAGTGGGCTGTATTTAGTAGTTATACTGGCTGTCTATAGGTAAAAATAAAAAAAATATTTTAATAACGCTGCCTATTGTCTAGATCTGTAAATAGGTATAGGGTTACTATACTCTCTTAGGCTAATTACAGCAAATATTTATAATTATAAAACCTATTAATTATACTATACTTTAGTATTTCTCTTAGGTAATATTATTACTAACTAGTTTATATAAAACTATAAAATACTAGGTAGTATATACTAAAAGTATACTATCTGCCTTTATAAAGAAAAGAGGGGGCTTAAGTAATAGTTCTAGCTATTTTATATATAAATAGCTAAGTATATAAATAGCTTTTAATATTCCCTAGTTTAATATAGTTTATTATTAACTTTACTAGTATTATATATATTTTATTATAATCTAAGTAAAGAGTTAAGTAGCTATTTCTTTTATAAAACGCTATATAATAAAAGATAATACTTTACAGAAGGAATATTATACTATTACTTATTATAGTATATTATAGAAAGTAGTATTTACTTTTGCTTTTCTATATATATAGTTTATACTTTTAACTCCTACGTAATATATTTAACTAGTAATATATTTAATATATAATACAACTAGGTTACTATACTTCTAGAGATAGATACAGCTGCAATACCAGCCTTTTTAATCTATAGATTATTAAGTTACTATAAGAGGCTTCGTCTATAGATTAAAAAGGCAGGTTAAATAATAACTAGGTAAATAATTATAAAGCAGCTTAATACTATTACTAAAAATTATAATTATATTAAGGATAATAGTACTAGTTTTATATTATAGCCTCCTTAGTAAAGTACCTAGAGTAGTATTTAGTAAATATTAAGTACTAGTATTTACTTTTAGAGTTTTAATATATATTTTTTAATAAAAAGTTAAAAGATAGGAAATAACTGTAAAGGGTAATAGCAGCTTAAGTATTATATAATGCAAAAGTACCTTAGATATTTACTATTAAAATAAATAATTAACTTATCCCCTAGGCTATTTACCTTTATCTCTCTTCCTTTACCTCTGTTATACTTTTTAATACCGTTAGTAATAGAAGATAAATCTTACTCTATGCTAGCTAAAGTCCTATGGTTAGTTAACTACTAGTATCTTTAATATATAGTCGCTATTACTTAAGGAAATCTAAACAGCTTACTAAGCCTATATTATATAAATATAAAAGGTAACCTTAAAGCTAATAGTTATTAATATACTTACTTAAGCAACCCGCTAATATCTTTCCTAGATAGTATAAAATTCCTAAATAAGTACTAATACTATACTAGTATAAGTAGATTATATATCTCCCTCTTCTCCCTTAATAACATAGGCGTCTAATACTCCCCGCTAGTTATTAAGCTTATTATTATTATTATATAGGTAATAATAAATAATAGCATAAGTATAAGCCCTAAGTAAAGTACCTAGTAGAGTATTACTAACCTTAAGTACTAAATCCTTATATACTATAGTTACCTAATATTATCTTACCTACGCTTATTTAGCTTAGCCTTTTACATAGTTGCTATAATATAGTAAGATAAATATAGTTACTCCTTATATATATAGTATACCCCTTAGCTAGAAGTTACTGCTTTTACTACAGTAGCTTATATATTACTTAAGCCTAAGGATTAACTTTATAACTTATATAAAGTAGGATATACTATAGCCTATTGCTGATATTCTTAACCTTACTGAGCCTTCCTATTGTAATCCTTCCTATTAAAACAACCCTTCTGGTTAAGACAAGCCTTCCGGTTAAGACAAGCCTTCCGGTCGCAATAAGCAGATACCTAGAATACTATATAGGAAGAGTATATTATACAGGGAAGGGTAAGATAAGATCAACTACCTAGGTGGTCTAAATCTAAACCCCTAGGGTTTCTACCGCCTATTATTATTTATACTAGACGGGTATAACTCTAATAATTTAAGATTTACCTAAGATTTAGAAAGCAGGATACCTATTAATAAAAAGGGTAATTAAGGTAGTATAATTATAAAATTATAGTAAAAAACTAACTAAATAAATAATAGGTAGTACTATACCTATAGTAATACCTTAGATAGGCTATTTAATAGTACTGCAGAAATATAAATAGTAACTAAGACTATAGTTGCCTTTATATAGTACCTTTTTCCTAGCCTTAAGCTACTGGTTAATAGCCAGCTAGTATAAGGTAGATAAACTATTTATAAAGTAGGACCTTAACCCTTTTCCTATTTACTTTTAACCTATTTACTATATAAAAGGCTAGAAGCTTTCCCTTAAATATAATAGAGAAGGTAGTTATAGACTTATCCCCGTAGGGAAGATTATAAAAAACCTTACTGAATTATATAAAGCCGCCTTTATAAAAAGTATAAAGGTTATTATAGGCGTTAGCAGTAGTAGTCTTAGTTCTTTTAATTATTTAATTAACCAGCTAAAGAACAGTAGTAATATAGTTTACGCTTATAATTATATAGGTAAAAAAGCTATAGGGAGTCTTTTTATAAAGCAGGCTTTAAAATATTGCTTACTATATACCAGCTATTTAACTAGTACTATACTTAAGGCTAATATATTAGAATATTATCTAGTTGCTGGAGTTAAGTAATATAAGGGGCTCCTGCAGAGGCTAGCAGCTACCTAGGTTAACTTATAGAATAATAAAGTCGCTGGCTGGCTAAATAGAAATAATTAAGTTATATACCCTTTATAAAAAGTAAGAAAATAAGTATATACTCTTAAAGGAAGTATAATAAATATTTATTTAGTATGCTAATTTAGTATAATACTAGTATAAAGCCTACTTAAATTTAGGGGATATATTCTAAAGACTTAAATTAAGAGTAAAGGTAAATTTATTATTAGAGATATTATAGAGGGTAAGGGGGGTGCTAGTAGTAAAGTAATAATTAATTATAAAAATATATATATAGTAGCTGCCCTTATGTAAAATAAGCTCCTAGATTATTAAATATAAGTTAAGCAGTAGTTGTTTAAAATAGGTAAAGCGAAATATAATAGTAAGATAAAAAAAACCTAATTTACTATTAGTTCTAGGATAAGAAGTATAAAGCTTTTAATTTTAAGGAAATTAGTTACCTTAATTAATATAGGTAGAGGCCTAAAAATAAGAAAATAAAGGTTAGCGGCCTTTTTAATCTATAGGTAAAAGAGGTAAGAGGTTATTAGGTAGAGAGTTAAAAGTATAAAGGAAAGAGGAAGAGAAAGCAAGAAGGAGAACCAGAGGGGGTACGGCCTTTTAAATCCATAGATAAGGGAGATAGGCTATGTAACTCCTTTACCTATAGTTTAAAAAGGCTATTAAATTAATTAATATAGTATTTTCTTAATTATATAATAATTATAATTACTACCTAATAAATACTTTTAAAATTATAGTTATATATACCTATAATACCTAGGTAAGTTTAGTCTTTTAGTATATTATCCCCTAATTATAGTTATTAAATTAGTAGCTTAGTAGGAGGTAAAATATAAAGTATAAGAAAAAACAGCTTATAAGTATACTAAGCGTAAACTAGTAAAGAAGTCCTAATTAATTATTAGGTAGTCTAACCCTATATAAGTATACTAATCTTCTTCTATTACAAACGTCCTTTATTCTAGATAATAGGTAGTAGGATCTCTTGAAGAAGTATAATAAACGTAAACGCAAAGTCCTCGCCTAACCTATCCTCAGTAGCTTATATAACCTTAGATACCTTAATAAAGTATATATTACTACTACTATAAAAAACCTTACTATTGCCCTATACTTTAACAGCAGGGTCCCTGCTAATTAAAATCATTTAGTTAATAAGCTATAAAAATATACTATTAATTAAGATATTTATAAGTAGCTGTATAAAGAAGCCGCATAGCATTTCCTTAGTAATAGTAAAAGACAGCTATATACTCTCCAGGCCGGCTAACTAACTCTAGTCAAACTCTATTACTACATTCTAAAAAAGTATCCAGGTACCAGGGGCAATAGATATTAAAAAAGCTCTAAGTAGCTAGTAGCTATCTAGGCTAGTGTAAAAGATAACTAAGTTAAGTAGCTGTAGTACTAAAATTACTAATAGCAGCGACCTATATAAGGCATAGGAAAAAGAGAATATATTTTCAGGCTAACTATAAAAGCAACCGGACTTTTCTACTAGGTAGGTATACCCCCTTGTTATAATCTATTAGGATTCCTTATATATATTCTATAAGCTAGTATTAGTAATAAAGGTAGACTTATTATTACGGCAGCTGTATAAAGTAATAGAGTTTCCTAACTACCCCCTATTTTTAATAATAAGAAACTAAGTATATTAAACATTTAATTAAATAATAAACTTTTAAATTATAAGTTATATATTAAGGGGCAGCTAGGTAAAATAGGTAAATTAATATATAATATAAAAAGCTATTTTTAAAGTTAGCTAGAGTATATTAAATAGTAAAGATATTCTTTATAATTAATATAAAAGGAGTAGATAAAAAAGTACTTAATTATAAAATAGTATATAGTAGGTAGTAAGCAGGGTAAATAGGCTTAGGTAGTAAATCCTTCTGTAGATAAAAGGTAGTTAATAATAGGTATTTTAATTTATAAATAAAGGACTTTACTTTAGAGGTAGACGTAAAGATATTACTAAAGTAATATAGGTGTAAAAGGGAGAGTGTAAAGGATAAAGGGGGTAGTAGCCTTTTTAATCTATTGCTTAAAGATATCTTATATAATCCTCCAGCCTATAGATTAAAGAGGCTACTTAGAAGAGAAAATTAAGAGGAAAACAGAGTAAAAGAATAACTTTTATAAATAAATTATAACCTTAATAGTTTTATAAATATATATAATTAAGTATAAAAAAACCAGCTTCTTTAATCTATAAATAAATATATTTTAATTTTTTAAAAAATAATTATATAATAATTATTAAAGTAAAATATTTAAATAAACTTACCCTATAGTAAATATTATTATATAAAAATTATTATATTAATTAAATAATAATTATTAAAATAAAATAAGTTAAATAAACTTACCCTATAGTAAATATTATTATATAAAAATTATTATATTAATTAAATAATAATTATTAAAATAAAATAAGTTAAATAAACTTACTTTATAATAAATATTTTAATATAAATAATATTATATTAATTAAATAAATTTATTTTATAATAAAAATTATTATATAAAAATTATTATATTAATTAAATAATCTTACTTTATAATAACTTATATAAATTATATTATAATAATTAAAATAAAAATTAAAATCTTTTTTAATTTAATTCTTATAATTCTTTTTTAATTTTTTTTTAATAATAAATATAATTTTTATAATAATTAAATAAATTTATTTTATAATATAAATTATTATTTTAAATTTATATTATAATAAATATTATAATTATAAATATTATTATTATAAATATTATTATATTATTTAAATATTTTTATTTTTATTATTTAAATAGTTTAAAAATACTTATATAAATAAATAAAATATATTTAAAATAATATAAATAATAAAATTTTAAATTAAATTAAATAAATTTATATTTAAAAATTATAATAAAATAATATATTTTAATATTTTTTAAAAATATTATAAATATAATTAATATTTATTAAAAAATTATAATAAAAATTTTATTTATATTATTATTTTTTAAATTATTATAAATTATAAATATTAAAAATTTTAATTATTTAAAATAATTTTTAATTTTATAATTTAATATTTTATTTTATTTTACTATTTTAATTATATATTATATTTATTTAAAACTATTATTATTATTATTATATTATTTACTTTAATTAATATTCTTTTTTATAAAATATTATAATATTACTTTTTTATTTATAATATAAATAATTTATAAACTATTACTAATACTTTTATAAACCTGTTTTATATTTAAAAGTATAAATTTATTATAATAAAGCTTTTTTATACTAAGGTAATTATACTCTTAGCTTATATAAATATTATAATATAACTTAATACTTACTAGGTAGTATTAAATAAAGTATAATATTTTTACTTTTATACTTTTAATAACAGATCCTTTATTAACAGCTACTATAGGTAATATATTATTAAACTAGCTAAATAATATATAAATATATTATAAAAAACCTAGCTTATCTACTTAGCTATTATATAAACTACAGTATAAGAATAAGTTCAAGGAATTATTTAATTTAGTTACTATAGCCTTATTTTAATTAAAACAAGGCCGCTATTATAGCTAGGTTTTACTTTACTAAGATAATTAGTCTTTATCTTTTTACCTAAATAAAGGAAGCTATTTTCCTTTATACTACTAAGCCAGGCAAAGTCCAGCTTAGTTATTTATCCTAGCTAATATAAGTTATAGGCCTAGTTAAATTCCCTTATTAAAATACTCCTAGTAGTTAGGGAAATCTTAATATCCTACCGATATAGTATAGCCTTTTTAATCTATAGATAAATGTAAGAATCCCCTACCTATAGATTAAAAAGGCCTAGTATATTATTTTTCCGCTTTAATTAAATAGCACTATGGGCTTTAGCATATATTAGCGTAAACTAGACCTACTATTAGCTGTAATTAATAGCGCTATATTACGCTAGTCTTATTCTACTATAACTTTATACTAAAATACTACTGTAAATCCTAGATTTTAATAATAGTAAAAGATAGCCGGCGGAATTATATTAAAAAAAGTATTCCTACTATAGAGGAAAAAAGTAAAGATAGAGTAAATTAACCTAGCCCTTACTGCTCTACTGGCAGACCTTTCCTTTTTAAGCTAGTGTAATTTCCGGACTTATATAAGCCCTCCCCCCTAAGACCTAAACCTTCCTTCCTTCCTTTTTCTCTTTCCCTCTTATATAACCTTACCTTTTCCCACCCTCTACCCTTAGATTAAAAAAGCCCTTAACCTTTACCCCTATCCTTAGATTAAAATAGCTAACTTTTAGCTAACTTCTAACCTAACTTCTAGCCTAACTTAACTAAATTCTATTAATATCCGCCTAGCTAGGCCTATAATAGGTAAGTTTTTTAATCTTTCCTTTATTTATAATTTAAAAAGGCCCGCCCTTTATATTTCTACTTTAGAATTTTTTACCTATTGTAAACGTAGGAAGCGTTTATAAATAATATTAAATCCCCCTTTCTTACCTAAACCTAAGAAGTCTTAATTAAATAAGCCTGTAAAATATTAGTCTACTGTAGATAAGTTTATAAAATATAACGCTACCTTAGATAATTTTACGGTATATAATGCTTTTATAATTAATACTATAGACTATAATATTACCTTAGACTAGGCTGTAGACTATAACGCTACCTTAGATAATCTTTTAAAATATAATGCTTTTATAATTAATACTACAGAAGATAATACTAATATAAATAACTCTACGGAATATAATACTACTGTAGTTAATTTTGTAGAAGATAAATTTTTTATAGATGCTTTTAAAATAATGCCTATTACTAATTCACCCCCTTCTAACCAGAATCTAACTAATAATAGCACTCTGCTAAGCTATACTAATAGTAAATATAACCTTAATAATAAAGATAATACTATTAATAACAATAATCTAAATAATATAATAGACTTATTTAATAATAATAACAGCTACCCCCCCTTTAGCCTTATAAAAAGTATTTTAAATAGTCTTTAACTAATTACCTACTGCTTAATTAACCCCACTAACGCTCTACCTACTATAATAGATATAAATAATTAGAAGAATAAAGCCCTAATTATAGCTAATACTTATAGCCCCTAGTTCTAAGAAGTGTCTTCCTTCTCTTATATAACTATTAGCTTAAAAAAGGAGATTAAGAAACTTTTAACTTTATTTAATACCACTTACTAAGGCTACTGCCTCTTATATTATATAATATTAGTAATAGTTATAAAAGAAATATTATTAGTACCTAATTTAGCTAGTATACTTAGCCTTACTAATATACCCTAGTTTACTATATAGCTACATAGAGATAGTAAGTAAATATTTATAATAGCTAGTTCTTTTAATCTATAATTTAGGGGTATTAGGATCTCTAACTATAGATTAAAACAGCCCGCTCCCCCCCTCCTATCTACTAATTAAAACAGCCTACTTCTATCTATATATATTACTAATATAAAACAGCCACTAGGTTCCTATATCTTTTTTTATAAACTATAAATAATAATCCCTTAGGTATTATTAAATTAATAAAGTAAATAATAAAAGTAGTTAACTTTCTTAAGGCCTTATATTATTATTACCTTAGCCTTAGGACCGCCTTTAACGCTAATCCTAGCGTTATTATTATACTTAACCTACTTAAGGTAGCAGACTTATATAACCTTATCCTTATCTCTCTTAGCTAATAGTCGTCTACTATAACTATAATTATATACGTATATTAGTTAATAACCTCTTTTCTTAAACAATTCCTAAAATATAATATTACCCCAGGTTTAACACTAGATATATAAGAATATAGCTATAATAACTAGTAGGCAGCTTTTATAATAATCTAATATTTTAAAAATTCCTATAGTAAGGCTATACTTAATTTTAATAAAAAGTTATAGGAAAACTTAGCTAAATAGTTCAGCCTTACTACTGATTTAAAGGTAGTTAAGTTAGTTATAAAGTTAAAGGATCCTACCCTTGCCCTAGCAGCTAGTAATCTTAAATTAGAGATTAACCCCTGCCTAATAATTTTAACAGCGTTGTCAAAGGACTGTAAATTAACAGTAGATATTTTTAACGCAGCCGTTGCCCTTAGATTAAACCTTAACAATAATATTAACCCCCTTACTCTTAAGGATATAGTTTATAACCGCTTATTAGCTAACCTTAAAAAGTTTACGCCATATACTAACCCTTTTAAACTACTTAACCTAAGACTACAGGTCTTATGTAAAATCCCTGCTAAAATTATAAATAATATTATTACCTACCTCCGAAACTACGCTAATATCTTATATTCTAATTATTTTAATTATAAAATACTATTTCTGGGTTTAGTTAAAAAAAAGAAGAACGCCTAGTTATTAGCTATTATAAGAAATAAGGAGAGTATTATTATTAAGGCTAAGCAGAAGAAGACTACTAGCCCTAAAGCTAAATATAATATAAATATAGAAAAGCTATAAGATATATATAATTAGCTTAACTATTTCCTACCCCTTAATAAAAGTTTTATTAATATTTATACCTTATTTAGCATTAAGGACTAGTAAAGACCTAAAGTTCCTAGTATAAAACCTAAGGCTAAAATTCCTAAGCCTTACTAACTTATTAATAAGTTTACCTTATATATACAGCTTTACCTTTCTACCTACCTTTTAGCTACAGGCCTTTTTAACCTATAGATAGGAGATTCTATTTCTTTATCCTTAGATTAAAAAGGCCGCCCCCCCCTCCCTCTACCCTTAGATTAAAATAATTACTACCCCTTACCTTAACAGTAACTAACCTTACTTATATAAATACTAAGTTTATTATAAATTATTTAATAAGCCTACTAAAAGGCAGTATTCTAATAAATAAATACAGGTTAGGAAAAACTATCCTACTACTCCTTTCTTTAGTTAATATAATATAAAGAATTTGCAATAATAAGGTAAATAATAAGTAAGTGCTTATTAAAGGTAAGAAAAGGTATAAGCTAAGTATTTTATTCTATCCGTCGGCAGTATTAAATTAAATTTATAAAAAGGCTATTAACTTCCTTAATAATACCTAGAAGGTTTATTTATACTATAGTAATAAAGTATTTGCTAAGGTAGAACGTAAAGGTAAAATAGTACTTAGTAGCCCTAAAGACTTATAAAAGTAGTTTAACTAATATACTTAAAATACCTTTAGTATTTAAACCCTAAAGATATTACTAATTATCCTATATATAACAGCTGTTTATTAGATAATATAAAATACTACTAAGATAAAGTTTAGTAATACTATACTAAAGCACCTAGCCAGGGTTAGTAATATTATATAAGAGGCTATTAATATAGCTAATACTAAATAGTAAAATAAGCTAGATGTTTATAATACTAAAAAGCTAATAAAAATTATAAATACTAAGGAAACCCTAGCTAAAATAACAAAAAGCCTTAACTACTTAACTAACAGTATATACTTTACTATCTTTAATATAGACATTAACTAGGTTCTTTATAACAAAGGCTACCTTATTAAGGGCTATACTACTACTATATACTAGCTTATTTATAAAATCCTAAAAAATATACTACTTATTATTACAGCTACCCCGTTAATAAACTAACTTTAGGATATATAAGAGTATTTAAATTTACTATAGTATAGTAGTTAGCCCTTTTAATTTAATAAGGTAGATCCTATAGAGTCCTTAAACTAGTATTATAAGTATATACTTAAAGAGGTTAAAGAGTTTAGCTTCTTCTAAGGTATAGATCTTAATTAAATACTTTCCTCTTCCTCTGACCTCCTAAGAGATACTACCGACCTACTAATAATAGCAGTAGATCAGCGTAATTATAATAAGTTTAGCACCTTTATAAAAGTGCTTAAAAAGCCCGTCGTCCTTTTTTACCTAGAGTTATTTATAACCTTTAGAAAAACTTATAAATAAGGTCTAGATATTACTTTGTAAGCTATATAACTAATACTTATAATACTTAGTATCTAAAAGGGTATATTTATATTAATTAACCTGCTAGATAGTACTACTGTAGCTCTAGGGGTAGATATCCTGCCTATCTGTATTTATATAGTTAAGCTTGGCTACCCTAACCTTCTTAACGCTAGATAGGTATAGGATATTATTAGCAAGCATAAGGCTAAGCTTATAACCTCTGTCCTAGGTATAGCTGCTACCTACGTTAGTAGTAGAAGGGTTTATAAAAGCTTTACTATTATAGAGAATCCTAGCGTTAATTATATCCTTAGCCTAGTCTTAACGGACCTTAACTTTTATATATTTACCTAATATACTAATTAAAACCTAAGGCTTATTACTAATATAGCCAGCTATAAAGTCTTATATAATTAAGGTATAGTATAGGAGAAATTTCTTAATGCTAAAGGTAAAGAAAAGGAAGTTAATAATAAAAAGGATATAAAAGATATTAACCCTAATAAGGATAAAGATAAGTATAATAATACTATACTAGACGTTATTATAGGCCTGTAGTTAGTGTAAAGTAAAAGGTATAATACTACCTAGAATATAAAAACTAAGGTAATACCAGCTGCTAGTATAGCTAAAATAAATATTATTATATAATATAACTAGACCAGCAGACTATAGTAGTACTTTTATTTTACCTAACCCTACGCCGGCATTACTTACCTATCTAACTAAATTAATATAATATAATATATATTATATTTCTTACTAAAAATATTATATATAATTATATATATACTAGAGCTTTAAAAGGAGTTAAAATAAGTACTGATTTACTATAATAATCCGCTTACTATAGTATAAGTTTACCCCCTTTTCTCTCCTCTATTTATAGCCCCTTTTCTTCCCTAAGCCTACAGGCTTTTTAAACTATAAATAAGAAAATACCTTAATATTCCCCCATCTATAGATTAAAAAGGCCTACTGCCCCCCTTTCCTCCCCTTTAGCCTTACCTAATATATAGGATATTTTAACCTATAGATTAAAAAGGCCCTCTACTATAGGTAGATTGCTAATATACTATTATTATTATCTTTAGTATTTTATTAGCAACTTTAGTATATTTAGGCATTAATATCTATTAAATCCAGTTATTTTATACTTAACTAAAGCGTAATAAGGTTTAGTATAAGTTTTATAACCTAATTAACTAAGTTAACTACCTAATAACCTCTTTAATACTATTAGCCTTTAATATTAATTACTATATAAACTACAGTTATAGTATTATCTGTGATAAACCAGTATCTATATATTAGTATAGACAGTGCTTTTCCCAAGGGACAAACCTTAGAAGGGTTCTATGGTTTATGTTAGCGGAGCGGCCAGGTCGGTAACGGGCAATCTTATCACCAGCTAGTAATACAAAATAAGAATAGATATCTGGGTTCTAATCTGATTATATTATAAATACTGTAATAATAACTAGCTATCTAAGTATTTTAATAAGTAATATAAAGCAAACTTATATACCCAGTTGGCTGGGTTGGATTATTAAATGAATTAATAATCTGGTCCTGGATCATTAGGAATTCTAATAATCCGTCCTTTAGGATTATTAAATTATTAAATAATCTGATAATCCGCTCCTAATTGGTTAGACGGTCCGACGTTTATCCGGGACCGGCTACCCTGTAGGCCTATTATTGTAACTATAAAAGCCGGGTTGTAATATAATATCCCCCTCCTATTAGTCTTATCCTTAAGACCTTACTATAAGTAGTATATTCCCTACTCCCTTAGTAGGTTAGTGTTTCTTATCCTATTTTTATTACTTACTTAGTTAACTTACTTAACTATAATAGATCGTATTTCCAAAAGTCTTTATCCAAAAATGCAAAAGCAGAAGAGTCTTTTTAAGTCTATCCTTAAAGGTACTAAGAAAATAGACAAGCGCTGCTCCTTCTATATTTCTAAGGAGTTTAATAAGTATTTATTATCTTTAGATAATTCTTTATAATATTCTAATTATATATAACTAAACAAATTATACTATAACGTAAGAGGTCTAACTACTAATTAGTTAAACTAGGTATCTGCTTAATATTTTCAACTAGAAGATAAGCTTAAGTCTACTAAAGATACTTTAGCTAAAATAGCTGCGAAAGTTTCTTAATTATAAAAGTAAAAGAAAATTTAGTATAAGCAAATACGTTATACCGTTGCGCAGGGTATTACCGATTTAGAAGAATTAGATAGGGTTAAGCATAAGAAGGCGGAGGCCGCTCGTCAGGCTGCAATATTATTACCTAATTTAACTAATCCTGTAACTGCGGGTTCCGCAATTAACGCTATTAATTAGGGTGTCTTTAACCTTTCTTTATTAAACTTAAACTTCAGTAGAAGTTATTTAAAAGGTCTTTTGAGTATTTAAGGTCCTTAATAAGTTGCTATAAATTTTCTATTTTATTATAGCCTTTTTATTTTACTAGGTATTTAGTTTATTAAGTGTCTTCGTTAAATTTTATTATTTTAAGTTTCTTAACTTCGTATTTAAGTTCTTCGCCCTAAATAATAATTTCATCCTATATAACTTTACCTATTTCCTTATCTACTAGTGCTTTTTCCAGTAGCGAGATATAAAAATTCAGATATATAGTTCTTCCTCGTTGTCCTAGGGCAAGCGGAAGATCTATTTCGTAGTTAATAGGTCTAATTTTCTTTATAACTTTATAAGGTCTAAGTTTTTTAAAGTTAAGTTTATTACTTAGTTTATTAGTTTTAATATTTAATTATTTATCGTTTCGTAAGTATTAAAGTAGGTAGACTATGTCTCCCTCTTTAAAGGTTAGTCCGTTAATCCTTCTAGTGTCCGCGAATTTAGTTATTTATTCTCTAACGAATTTGAGTTATATTTGCAATTCTTAATGCAGTTCCTTAAGTTTGTCTACTATAATAATACCTTTGCTAGCGTTTTCTCCTTTAATAGGCAGTTAGTATAGATCTAGTTTAAACCTATAGTTTACGTAAAACAGTAAGTAGTTTATAAATTCTACTAGTGTATTATTATAGGATACTTAGGCAGTTAGTAAGTATTCTACCTAATCGTCTTAGTTAAAGTTAACGTAGCATTATAAGTAGGTCTTAATAATTTAGTTAATTTATTTAGTTTATCTATCTGTCTAGGGTAGTAAGCTATACTGGCTTTATATTTTAATCTAATTCTTAC